>DWPV01003617.1:0-14901 GCA_018251915.1 Urbanus proteus proteus | reverse complement strand
TATCCCAAGTAGTGGGTACTTCTGTTATGTTTATGACTCATACAATGTATGCACAGAGACAAATACCGAAAGAAAATAATAAGTCAAAAAACGCTGTCGCTTATGTCTTAATCAAATATATTATCCGGTCTACCTCAATAGGCATAAATGTGAGAATATGTGATAGACAGATCATGATTTGGTCAACCGTTTTTAGCTGATTAAATCTGTAAGACTTCGGTATTACTAATATTAATGAAATATTTCTTTAAAATTATCTTACTCCGTTGAGTTCCCATTAAACAAAACATTTGTTTAAAATCGAAGTCTATATTCTTATGGAAATTGTCTGTAAAAGCTTTTGGATAATGTTAAAATTTATTGGAAGAAATATTACTTTTCTTTGAAAACTTACAACTTTAAACAAAGAGTAAAGTATTTATTTTCTGTTAATAAATCATATTAGTAGTCATAAACGTAGTAACTATGCTGGTTTACATTTAGGAGACTTGAAGGCGTTAGGTAAAAAGGTATTAAAAGATTGTAATAATCATGTCTGTCTGTATATTGATCTGTATATGAAATAGGTTTTTGTCGTTTGTGTATCGGGTCATAAGTGACCGTTGCTACCCATGGAATTCTGAAATCAATCTAAATTGGTGTGGTTAGGGAGACATGCGTTCCGACTTACTCGCTAGTCAACCTCAGATATAATCGAAGTAGCGAACGAGCATGCAGTCTACCTGATGGTAAGTGGCTAATGCCGCTCATGGACATCTGTAATCATCGATCTGTAACTGAGGACTGAGCTGGAACGCCTCGGATAAGTATGTCTCCCTTACCACACCCTTCAGACCAGAACAAAGTAGTGTTTAACATTGCGGTTATTAGGCAGGAATAGGTGTTCTGGTGGTGCCGCCCGAGTCGAACCATAGAGGGTTCTACCACCATCAAGCACTGATGAAAACAATTAATCAATCATTATGAAAACAATATAAAATAAGCCCACGCAAAACACGAACAGTACCGCGGGCAGCCAGTAGTATATAATTTATTAATAAGTAATGCTCGCATTCCATCGCTATCTTTATCGTAAGCTCAAAGAGATTCTTCAAAGGGAATTATGAACGAAGTTGGTTTGTTGTTAAAACTGTCCGTTGGAGGGCTCAGTGCACGTATTATATGGATTTTAATTAAGTTCACTTTAATTACTTAGTAGTACTTTGTGGTACAAGCGAGTTTGCCGCGCCCGAGACCGCGTTACTTTAAGATTAACTATTGCTTGCAATTTCGTTAAATAATAGATATAGATAACTTGGACAAGTGAATTAGATAAGTAACCTACATGGATTTTAACTAGGGTTGTCATTGCTTATAACTATTGCTTGCATTTCGTTAAATAATAGATATAGATAAAATGGACAAGTGAATAAAATAAGTAACCTTCATAGATTTTAACTAGGTTTGTTATTATAGTATTAGAGTAAGTTCGATTATAACTTAAAACTTATAGAGACTTTGGAACCATGGTCATCTGACATGAAAAAATCATGTCAGATATGTCGACCAAACTTGCCTGTTCTTCTGGTCACCTAAGGACTGGAGGCTACTTGCACAGAAATTAAGTCTCGCTGTGCAGCAAGATAATGCCGCCAATGTCTCGGGAACCATGCCTCACGCGGATATTTTAGTTTATTTTATTTATAATTTCATGTTTGTTTTTGTTTTTATTTTATTTTAATAGCCTAATTATTGTTAACTTTAAATTTAAAACTAACCGCTTCTTTGTCCTATTACTGGTGGGAATACGTTGATGGTCCTATTTAAACGACATACAAACAAAATGCTAAGTTGATTTTGATTTAACAAACAACAAAAAACAAATGTACTTTAAATAACGATTTTAAACGACTTAATAAAAATTCGGTAGGTACCTACTAGTTAACTGAAACGGAACTTGTAGTAGCCGTATGTAGAAAAATATACCTAATAGTTCACAGTTCTGAAGGAATGCCGCCCACTGAAATTTAATACAAGTTATTGTATAAAAATAAAAGTACAGCGTCCTTTCGCCTTCATATTACGCAGAATTTGTTCCTTTTACTTACTGTATTTCTTTTATAACGTAAGAAATGAAAGAGGAAAAGTTAGAGGTAATTCATTTTTCCGTAACAACAAAGATCAAATAAAAATTTACAACATTCGTAAACTTTGATGCCACTTCCGTAACTTATATTAAAAATTTATACAAGAAATTGAGATGCCTCCCGCCCGCCTTAAATCTTAAAGTTATGTTTAACGTTCGTTCGTTTTAACTGAGGATTGTATAAATTCCGATATATTTCATAATCAATTGAAGAAATAAAATTAAGTAGGAAGTTGAATAAGTAAGTTCATATTCTTCTATAGTTCTTAAGTTCATATCAGATGTCGGTCCCTCTTCTATCTATCTATCTATCTGCTTCTCTTCTCTTCTATCTATCTTCTATCTCTGATTATCTAGCCAACAATAGTCCAAAGAAACATAATTTAATGACACTTGTATTTTTATCTAAGTACATTAACTTTCGATACAAATTGTGTTTATGGAAATGTTAATAGAATCGCATTACATAGGATAACATGATGATTGGTATTTAGAAAAATAATCAAAATTTCTTCTATAAAAGCGAATCATGCTGATACTAACAAACAGTCAGTCGTAAAGGTAACCGGTTAATTTAATAAGAGTGTAGTACATTACGTTGCAAAACATATTCCACACACTTTCGTTATTAAATAACATCATTCTTGGTAAGTTAACTCGACTAAACAATAAGCGACTGCATGGAGGTGTAACCTAACTTTGCTCCCATAAAATATTCAGAGTACTTCATACCGGCTCTATTATATAAAACACTGAGGTGCTTTAATCCGGTAAAATGGAGATTTGTTGCCGGAGGCCCTCTTCCATACTTCTTTCTTTATGTTAGTTACCCTCTAGAAAATTTATACAGTTCCCTTGAAATAATATCGGGTGGGTTCTTAAGTAAAATACCGGAGTTTCGTGTTTAATTTTTATTACCCCGGATTGTACCTGGAATAGATAAAGTCCAATTTAGTTGGTATTAAGACGTGGTTTATATTACTGCGTTCTGGATTTTACTTGTTATATGGGTCACCTTCTAATGTTATAGGTCAAGTAATATTTATTTTTGTTGTTTGTTATACCTATTATGTATTTTTTTATTGAAGTACGCTGCATTGAAGTGATGAATTTGAATCTCTATTGAAATTATAGAAAAGCTTATAAAAACAATCCACGAAAATGACGAGCTTCAAGATACCTTACATGAGTGGTATGGGTGGTACGGACACGGAGTAATAATTACTGATAGTAAACTAAATTACTTCACAGTAATTTAGTACTTACGTACCTGGTAGGTGTAAGTTTCCTAAAGCCTAAAGGTATCAGTTCCTATCGTACTTTTACTCATGGTACCTTTTTTTTCTTACGTGACAAATATTTGCATTGAAAATTCTGTTTTAAATGTCAAATAGTAGTTTTTGTATTTGTGGAGCAAGGTGCTCTACAAGTTCCTGATAAAGTAAAATAGAGACGAAAGCTAAGCCTCAGACTTCAGAAAATAACTGGCAGTCATCAACTGTTGACTGAATAGATTCTAAAACGTAGAAGTTTAATCTTGGACAGGAGGTAATAAAATAAGGGCGCGAATTTTGTGAGAAGTCGGCGCCAAACCTGCCAGTCGCAGAGGGCTATTGATAGGGTTCGCAGTATAACGCCTGTATTGAGCTGTTATTACCACCATTAACCTGTATATAAAAGCAAAGGTTAATTCACTTTTGACATACCATCGTAGACTAGAAACTATTGAAGCTAGAACAATAAAATTTAGGCAGTATCTATTAGCTAATTAGACACTGTTTGGATTTAAGGATGTTTTTTCATAGTCCACCTTTAATGAGTTTAAAAAGAGATTGAGTAGGTAGGTGCAGCCAATACAGATAAGTAGTAATCGATCAATTAGAATTCATGCTTATTTTTTAAAAACTATGACAATATCGTTAACAATTTTCTTAATAGGTGATGAACTTTTTTAAACTACTTTTATATCGCAATATCTGAACACATTACATTAGAAATTATTAATGGGTAAATTACCTAATCGCAATCTTCTCACGAACAACTTCGGTTAGAAATAGAAGGTAATAACTACTCCTAGTAATATACGCAAACCGTTATTCTCTGTCATAAATTTGAATAGAATCGATTGCTGTCTGCGCCTCCGGGAAAGTTAGATTTCCCTCAGGATTTCCACGACACCTGACCGGATGTAAAATATATTCCCGTTTTTTCCACCCGTAGGCTGCATATGGGCATTTGTATGTAAAAATGGAAGGTTATTTTGATCTTATGTTTTAAAGATGCAATCATTCCTCGTGGGATTATTGTATGTCTTTACATATGGAATTTGTTGAAGTATGAGTAGCTTAGAAAAGGTTGGTTGCATATTGTTATGATTTGATACACGGCTTAGTGGTTTGTTTGTCAATAGCTACGTCTGTATAATAGTGTGATATCTAATTACAATCAGGATTGCGGTAAATATTTCGTTTGCAGTGGACATATTTAACAATCCTAAAATGTAAACTATCTATGAAACCCACAATCATACGTTACATGTAATAAAGCGAAGAGAGTACCTACTCTGTATATGTATTTTAACAATAGGTACCTACCTATTGTTAAAATACATATTTATAATCAAATATTACACAATTCATTTAAATAAAAAAAAGTAAAACAATTATTTCCACTTAACCATCATCTAGCCAGAGTCAGAGTCAAGAACTAATCTATTTTGCTATACACAAACCAAAACAAGTCTTGTAAGACAATATTTATCCCTCAAAGCCAACATTTACTACTCGTACGCCAGGCACAAAGACGATAATTAACACTTATCTCATTATCGGCTAACCCATCGTAGACAAACGTTGATCTGCAAAGTGAACGAAAATATTAATAACGTCGCTAAAACAAAAATACTTTGTTGGTATGAGAACATACGGAATCCCTAATAAGAGCGGCTTACGGCGAATAACATCTGGGGCCCGTTGGTAAACACTTCGGAGTAAACACGAGGTTACAGTAAGAAAAATGTTTTTGTTACCCAAGGCTTTTCTTATACTTGCTCTTATGTATTTTGTGGACTGACCTCAGGCTGTAAAGGCTTTCATGTTAAAGACGACAGAAAGAGACTGAATTTTTAGCTTTCCAGTTTTTAATGCTTTAGCTGATTTTAGGTTTGAATGAAAGAAAGGTATAGAATGTTAACTGTTTTGTGCTCTCTAGTACTTTAAAAATAAATAACACTTGAACATTTCCATGGTTAAAATGTTCATCACTTCACTTAAAATGTCCATCACTATCTTAAGATTGTATTGCTCAATAAATTTAGTTTTGATGCTGGAAATATATTTTTATTTATCTCCGGTGGTCAAAATCCCAACATTAGATATTATGTATATCATATATGATAAGAAAACTTAAATTTAACGAAATTATTTGTATCAGAACAATTTATAACCTCCATCAGTTAATCTTGTTAATCTCCGCAACCTTTAAAAAAATATTTGTTTTTGTTTATTTGAACTATCGTTTAACGATTATTATTTGTGTACAACATTTAGGTTAGCAATAACATGCGGAGTTTGAAAGGATTGGTTTAGAACACATTCACAGAATTGCGCCTTACAAGTTAGCCACAAAGACTAGAATCGCGTGAACACTAGAACAGTTGATACAAGAACTGTTGCAAATGAAAATATATCGCTGAATAACTGTCCGAGTCTGGTATACCAAAGCTTAGACCATCTCAGCTAATATTGAGGGTAGATTACCAAGTCCATAAATCAATAAGTCTGATGTAATATAACGTTATCGCGAAAGGGTGGTTTCTCTTGTTCTGCACCCCACTGCATTTTGGATTCAAGGCACGCTCCGACGGGGGAGTCTAATTCTTCTCCTAATTTCGCACCTTATTGTCGGGAAGCGGTAAGAAAATGGGAATTTTTCATAAAAATTCGGACGATGTTCGCGGAATAGGGATAAGGTGGGGGTTGCGTTTGTGGGAAATAAAAAATCAATGGATTTATTCCCTCGGGTTTTGGAGTCTTATTTTATAAACTCTACCACGGTTTTGTTAAGGTAATTGGAAAAACTTTTACAACTTTTTATGATACCCTAAGAATTAATAAAAATGTATATAGGTATGTTTGTTTCGAAATAAGAGTAATATAGTATCAAGAACCTACATAATGTCCTACATTATATTCTTCATCTCGGTGAAGGTGCAGAAATATTTATCTAGGTAAGAAAAAATAGAAAGACAAGGATAATTAGAAACAGCCTTAAGGGACTCTCTTGTAGAAATAAATGACGTGACTAGAAAATAAAAAATCTGTAAGTAAATAATACTAAAATAATTAAGAAAAACTACACGAGAATATTTAAAAGTTATTTAAGATGTGTTAAATGGAAAATTAGTGTCCAACGGTTTCGAATGGGTAATAATGATAAAATAAATTGGCGTTCTAGGATTTTAGTTTGAAAGATTTAAAAATTAAATGCGAAATCAGAAGCTTTTCGACAATAGGAAAACTGAATTTTAGATTTTGGGGTAGGCTTGAATTCTTATAAATCTAAGCTGGCTTTTCTTGTGTATAGGTTAACACATTTGCTCCGATCAAAGTTCCAAGTTATAAGTAAAAATAGGGGTCAAGTAATATAGCTTTCAGGCAGTTATAAGTCCGTGACCTCAAGTCAAATAGCACGTATTAGCAGTAAACACCTGCTTTCAGTTCTTCATAGTATTGTAATAAAAATATGGAGATATGAACGAACTTTATACCCGCCACGCGCGGTATCCACAAAATGAAGTTGGTAAAATATCTAAGACATTTGTCAGTCGATTACCTGAGAGGGTGCCACCCCCGATAATATCCCGAAATTCACCAAACCCTTACAACATCTTACTGTGCTTATGAATATAAATTTTCTTGCCAATCTCTTTTTAGTGCGGGCCACGGTTTCAAGCGTCGGTTAGTTCAAAATTTTGTTTAGTTTCACAGAGCTGCTTCGTAAATGCGAATCGTTTTTCAGTTATGATGTTGATCTTGGGGAATTTTAGGGAGAAAAATATGACGAGTTATTTTACATTTATATTTGCGGACTGAAAATATATATCATGTCTGTGGTGAATGTTTCGCTAATATAAAATATGTATTGTTATAAATTTTCAAGATTTTATTAATTTGCATCATAAACTAGGTACCATCGTAGGCATGTCTCCCCCTCAGAATAAAAGTGATAATTGTGGTATTCGTAGACTACTTGAAATATATTCTTATCAAAACTGTATGAAGAAGTATTACAAAAAATAAATATATATTTCGAATTCTCTTGACCTCATGGACCATACCACGCAAGTTTAGACATCATTATTTTAATAAATAACAAAGGAAAATATATATTAAAAATGATTTATTGTTTTCTTGTTCAACAAACTTGTAACTTTCAAGTTTAAAATTAATTTCGTCTGGTAGGTTTTGTAACGAATTTAGTTAACTAATTTGCCTTAAGGTCAAAACAAATAAATAAGATATTTTCTTTTAATATAACTTTGAGGCCGAACAAAATTCATGGAAAAATTCGCAGAATTTTTAATTATAAGAGATCGAGTGCGGCCCCGAGCTAAACGTCTATACTAGACGTCTACATCATATCCGAGTTTAATTCTTTCGGAGTTGAGCGAAGAATTTTAATAGGAAAGGAATTGCTAAGGGGCGGTGGTGGGTCAAAGCGTTCCAAGCTCGCCCTAACAATACTCGTTATAGTAGCCTTGTCTTGAGTACAGTTAGAGCCTTTGTTAAATTTAAATAATGCACCTTCTTTAAGTAAAACGTTTATTCCATTGCAAGCGAATCATAAGCTTCAACTCGTGTCTATTCATACTCAGTCTAGTCGAGTATTTGAAGCCGACGAGTGTGACAACATAATTGCACGCCCTTTCAGGCTAAGTGGACGTTCGGCTAACATTGTCACTAAATCTTTGCGGACAGCCTGGATTGTATCGAGGTTTCCGATCTTGTACTCTTTATTATTTCTTATTTAACAAGCCAACCATTCAGTATTTTATTTTATTTTGACATATTTGTCGGCTTTTGCTTTTACGTTGATGGTTTACTGGGATCTTTCTGGTCAATTAGAGCTAATAAGAAACGTTGACCATTTACACATATTAAAGTCACCCTTTACAGATGAGTCTGACAACTCAACACGACCGCATCAGTATTAATGTCAAGACGTTTTGCTGCAAACATACTAACCGTATGAAGTAATGACTACATGCCCTTCCTGTCTTTGTATCTAAGTATACGTATTTTGTAACTGTTATTTTCACTACATAAAAATATGTGTAATTTTAATTTTAATATGGCTATTTGACTTCACTTGAAAACATTGTTACTACACTTTGGTACTGCTTTATCCTTCCTGCTGTAATATCGGCATTGTATCGTCACAGACATCCTGAGTTCAGATTGACATTATCCTAAATAATGTATATTGGAGTGTTGTCTGTTTGTGTTTTTGTACAATCAATTACGTCAGGGATTCCTGATGTAAGAATCAACAGTAAAAAAAAACCATAAGTTTGAAAAGAGTCACTATAGTATCAAGGTTTGTGGCACAATGTTAATAATTCCGCCTCATAGGGTTGTTTATATACAGATTGTACCGTATTTGAAGCCGCTAACGTACATTCGTGGTTGTTGCATCCGGTCGCGTTGCTCAGGGGATTATAACTGTTTAGTAAGTTTCCATCGTTCATGGGATGTTAAAACCCTGGCGGAAGACGCCACCGCTAAACTTTGTTTAGAGGTAGGTATGTATTTATTCAGCATTTTATTGAGAAATATAGTTTCTTACAAAGTTATGATCTTATTTTACGAATGGATTCGAATACACGAGGGATTTAAGCATGAGATACCCTGAGCACAAGTACGATTATAACTAAACATGTAAGTCATGTAATATTATTTAGAAGAAACAGATATAATATTTTCCGAGTGAGTTAAAAAAAAGGATGGTAGGAATATGACTCATTAATGTTTAAAAGAAAGATATTTGTTCATGATTATATTTTTGATGCTTATGTGTATTAATTAGGAAAATACATTGAAAAAACTAACGATGTCTGTGAGTTCACTTAAAAAAAAGTTTTAAATGTCGTGTTAAGCGATACTGCGCCAGCTTAGTTCCAGAGGTTAGTAGCTAGCGGCCTTAACCTTTCATATTCTGATAAGAGACCTGTGTACTAACGGAAGAAACAGTAATAGGTTGACAATAATACTTATAGTTAAAATCGTTCAACAATCCCAAAACACTATTTCAAAAAACAGTAAGTCAAATCCTACATACAAGTAATTTTGGATAGAAAAGAATACTTATAAAAGTACGCGTCTCTCTTTGACGCCAATGTTTTACCAAATTGACGTTGAACGGGGGATCATGCGTTCTTTGATATGGTAATCCGGCCGTACCCGCCGGCAATAATCGATTATTAAATAGGCAAAAATCGGCAAGATCAGTGAAAACCCTTCGGATGTCTACTGTGAGAGTCTTAAGCGGATTCTTTATGAGTGAAAAGGCCGATTGTGGATGGTCCGACAGTTTAACAAGCATATTTCAAAGGGCCAGACGGTTTGAGTGACCAATTTTGCGTATTCAGGAATAGGGAAATTTATTTAAACGTTCTCTCGGCTTTCGTATGCATTTTCAAAAATCTTTTTGGCGTTTGGCTTTAGGTACTCATACTTAGGTAGGTGGTGTACAAAGTTTATGCCTTTAGATGCGGCAATTTGAAAAGTATACTATTGTATAGTATCATCAATCAGCTCTTTAAAATCCACTGTTACTGAGACATAGGAAAACCTCATAAGAGATGAGGTTTTCGCCACTTCGTTCGTCGTCGCAGTTGGTATTGATGTTATACAAAAAGACGCCGCTACTTTCTGCATTCTGTCTCTTATCTTCTGCATTCTGCCTCTTAGTCATCTATTACGACATTCACCGGATGAGAGTCCTGATGCTTTTCAAGACCAACACTACACTTAAATCAGCTTAGGTTTATTCCTCTTAAACAAAAAAATACAACTTGCCACATTAACTAACTAACTATAACCACAACCTTGATGTAGTTAGTTTAATTTAATTATGACTTAGAGTTTAATCTCTAAGCAAAATGTCCGTGCCATAAATGATAAAATCTGCACCTTTGTTACATAATTATAACCGTCGCTTCAGGGTACTAATTAAGCTAATTTCAGTTGAAGTTACACGCTGGACCCGAAGGTTTTAAATTAGTGTAAAGTCGTATTTACGAAGCTGTAAAAGTTTTAAAACAGTAGTTAACCTTTTTATATCCTCATTATATGTAATGATGGTAATTGTCAATTTGGTTTATGTTATTTTAATATTCAACATCTCCGTAGATGTACTTACGTATACAGATTTGTTTCACCAATTTTATGTCGTATCTTTGTAAAAGTGTTGATATCTTTGAATTGTGTTTCGTTTTAACGGTGAAATAAAATTTCGTGATAAAATCTGCGATAAATACAACTGATACTTTATTAATGATATGTTACTAAGGACGTGTTTATTGAATAATTTAACTTCGCCGGTAAGTTGACCTACTTAATATCCAACCTTCCAAGGTTTACCACGTCTGCAATATTTTATTGCAACATAAAAAGTATCAGAAAAAATCTGTCACAACCAGCTCTTCCAATGCCGATCTGTTGCACTTGCGACTAACTTTTTTAGCGACAAAACTGTCAATGAGATATTAATTACTTTCTGCATGCAGATGACAGGCCACCGGCTACTCGACGCATTAGCTTACATCTTGAGACTTCTCTTGCGGACACAACTTTACCTTTTTCGAAGCGGAAAAAAAAATGTAACAGAAAAATATCTGTCACAACCAGCTACTAAAATACCTGTTACATCTAACCTTAAAGGTTTTGAAGCTGTCAGTAAAATATTTGTTACTTTCTTCATATAGATGGCAGATCAACGGCTACTCGACGCATCAGCTTACATCTCCAGACTTGTCTTGCGCGAAACCGAAAAAAAAAGGAAAAAAATGTGTTTCAACCAGCTACACCAACATCTGTCGCAAATAACCTTTTTAAGCGATGAAACTGTCAATAAAATATTAAGTATTAATTACTTTTTTGCATGTAGGTGACAGGCCAGCGACCACTCGACGCGTCAGATCACATCTCGAGGCTTCTCTGCGGATACAACTCTACTTTTTGCGAAGCCGAAAGACGTCTGAAGAGGGCTCGCGGCGGCGGGCGCCGAACAAAATGCATTACGGTGCTCAGACGCCGCAATTATGATTTTTTTGGTAAGCCACCCGCCAAAATATAGACGGTAAAAGATAAAAAGCGACAGCCCCGCGATGAGTTGCGGCTTTTTTATTGTTTTATCTGAAGGCGCGTGGCGGCCCAATCTTGTCACCTTTTTGATGGTTTGTTTTTCGATAGGTAAAATTAAATATGGATACAATATAGATTCTAGATAATATGTAGGTACTCTATGAAGTAGTGATTTTGATGTTGAACTAACGCGAGAGGGGTTCCCCGTTTGATTTCCGGATAGAGTATTAATTTACCAACAAAGAGTGAAATGTAAAGTGAGGCTTAAAATATAGAAAGAAAATATACAAGTGTAAACCAATATAAATAGGTACATTTCAAATTTAATTCTTGCCAGTAAAACTACACTACGAAACATGTTGAAAATTAAATTTGCACAGCAATGTTTAATTGTACTTGAAGGCTGACCATAATGACTTGTACTTAAAGGAGAAATCATTTCCAGATTTATCGGCACTAAAACTGTCTATCTTAAACTCGCGCATAATGAACGAAACATTCGTATAGGAAGAAACATCTTTGCGTGATCGGAAATTCTGTTACCCACAGAGGGAATCGGCTAGTACATTCGGCTCAAATTTGCCAAGTTTGCCGTCGTGGCTCGCGTTGCCCCCGTCCTCAACCTTTGGACCTTGTCTCTTTGACCCTAGTTAATTGCAGGGCTTAATAATGTTTAGGAATCTAATTATTGCAAGCTGTGTCTAATTATCTTGTATTTTCTATTATATGTTTGTTTTACAGATAACAAATTTAAGCTTATTAATGTTTAATTAGTTACTTGGGAGGTTTAGCCAGGTTATTAAGTTTGTAAATTTGAAAATCGTTTACCAAATGATGTCTGACTGAAAAAATATTTTTCCAAATGTAAAATTAGCTATTAAAATATTTAAAAGGTTTAGAATCCATGAACTACTTCACCGAACTGCACGTGATTGAATTCCGTACGTATAAAAGTTTACGTTTAAAGTGGATAGTTTACATTCTTGTCTCGTAAAACGGCATGTGAAATGTTCCAGCCCGGTGTCCATATATCAGGTAGTTTCCAGAATTTTCGAGCAAGTTCTGGAATGCACGTTTTATGGCAAGTGTCTATCCCTAGAGAGGATGTTCTTGTTTTTCTCATGTCATGTGGTTGTCAATTTCTTTTATTTCTATAAAGTATACAGCAGCGTCACATCCCGTTCTCTCTACGGTTAAATAATAAAATAATATCTATTGACAAAATAATTCAAGAAGTGGATTTATATTGTGTATAACTAGCGACGAGCCCCGACTTCGTACGGATGTAATGCAGATAATATAGTACATATTATCTATGTTTATTATAGTCTGTGCGTACGAAGTCGCGAATTTCAATGAGTTTATAATAAGTTTTTGACGTTTTAATGCAATTAAGTAACAAACTTGCAAAATGAGCACTCCATCTAAAATGAGTTTTAGAATCTATGCTACTCCTGAGGATCAAGTTGAAACGCCTGGATTAAGTGGATTTTACAAAAGCAACAATACGGTACTTTTATTGAAAGTAAGAATTAAAAAATAATAAATGCAACTATATAAGAAAACAAAAGATCTTAATGCTAAGCTTAGCAATTTTCTCCTGAAAGACTATAAAAGAATAAAATAGGGGAGTAAAGATTAAAAGATAGGGTACATTTAAACAAATAAGAATGCGTATACGTGAATAGAAATGAATATAAAAATACTAAACAACAACCCTAAGCGATAGCTTTATGACGTTAATTAAAAATAATAGAAGAAAAGTGAGAAAAATAGGAGCCTATGATCTTAGTCCCGGAAAGTAGCATTACATCTATGATTGACTTTTTTTTATTTATATATGATTGCAAACGAGCTTGCTTGCTCACTTGATGGTAAGTTACCACTGCCACCCATAGACATCTGTAATCAACCCTAGATAAGATCATAGTCCAACCTGAGGTCGGCCGCAGATGCATTGCTACCCCTGATAACTGAGTAGGAATGCCTTGGATAAGTATGTCTCTCTCAACACACTCAAGAGACCAGAACACAACAGCGCTGAACACTGCTATAATGAGGCAGCAATGGGTGTAGCGGTGGTGCCACCGGAGTCGAACCACGAAGGACTCTACCACCTTTAACTTTAACTTTCAGATAGAAATATATGAATCAGTGACCATTTACCGTAAGTGTAAGTAATAATATTTGTAATAGCAATCTAAACAGAAAAATATTAAACTCAAAAATCTTATCTCAATAATAAAGAAATATTTATTAATAGAAGTGGACATTATTATATTCCAGTAGTTTTCGTTTTTCTCTTCTCAATCCTTTATGTAAAGATACCTTTGTAAAGAGACTAAATGTTCGTTCACTTAATATTTGGTTGTCTCCATTTTAGTAAACTGTACGAGTATTATGCATGTGTTTAATAAAATGAATAAATAATATATGATGTACGGAAACTTGGAAAGTCTTCTGTGTTTTGTGTTACATAAAATTATATCGCTATACTATTCTATAATTAAAACTGTAGAGATTGCCAATTAAAACCAAGCTTTAATTTACTTTCAAAGTTTGCTCACAATAGTTTAAAAGTACAAAAACATAGCGTGCTCACCCACAGTGTAGGCTGAAACGTGTTAATCTAACTAAGTTATCGCTTAAAGAGTGGTTGTCGGAGAAAATTGCTCAATCAAAGATTGTGGAGGTTAGGTCAAGCGTGACTTACCTCGTAAAGCATGTAATGAGTAGTCAGCGACCGAGTTATGGATCTATTAGTTTTTCACTACTTGAATATTTATCGGCGATAAAAATGAAAAATGTTACCTGCGTTAATAAATATTGAAATTATAACATTTTTCGCTACGAAACTCATTTGTTCTTATAATGTTGGTTCTTTTAAAAAAGTTGTAGGTCTTTTCAGTCCTCTTTTGTTAGGAAATTTTTAGATTCGGTAGCGTAGGAAGGATATCTACGAAGTAAAAGAGGTAGGTACCTACTTTTTAGATATTCTAATAAGTGGAACCTGTCAGAACATATTCTGTTTTCTGAGAATTTTTTCACAGCTTGATATACTCGTAGGTGCCTTTCACATATCATCAGATGAAATTGGAAGCAGTTCGTAGTCAGTTTATACCTCACCTCGCCTAGTTTTTAAAAGCTTTTATTTAACTTGCTGTGTACCTATGTATGTCCCGGAATTTTACAACAGAATATTATATTTTATTTTGAAACAGAATTTTAAAAATTGTATTAATATTATGCACTGTCCTAGCATAAAATCATTATTTTTCTTTTAGTGTTAAGCAGTGTTAAACACTGCTGTGTTCTGGTCTGAAAGGTGTGGTAAGGGAGACATACTTATCCAAGGCATTCCAACTCAGTCCTCAGGGGTAGCAACGCATCTTTGGTCAACCTTGATCTTAT
>DWPV01003616.1:0-14904 GCA_018251915.1 Urbanus proteus proteus | reverse complement strand
AGTCATGACTGTTGAAGACCAGCTCCTTGCGGGCAAGCAGATCCATTTGATGATATTAATGAATCTGCCGTATGGGCCAATGGTCTGATGTGTAAGCACTTAGGAAAAAATCTATACAAATAAATAAAATTTAAGTACTTACTCAATGCATATGAAAGTATACAGGATATCTATAACGAAAATGCAATCAAACAATTTTTTGTCTGTCTGTCTGTCTGTGTATCTGTCTCTGTCTGTTTGGCTGAGCTAATCTTCTAAACGGCTGGACCGATTTTGATGGGACTTTCACTGAAAGATAGCTGAAGGTCTAAGGCGTAACATAGGTTACTTTAGTTTTTAAAAATCTATTACCACGCGCTCCAAGCGCGCTGTCGCAGGTGAGCGGGATGACATTTATGTTTAAATATGTATTTTTTAACTTTTTAAACGCGTGTGATACCGCGGGGTTCAGTTAGTCATTACTATAAAGAAATCGTACGTTAACCTTTTAGGACGTAGGTACCTATGTATACTATGTTACTTATTGAATGATTACATAATTTATAAGTTCTTACGCACAGTACCATATTTATGTAACAATAATAAAAGAATTGTAAGTACTCATATAACTTATACTTAATAACAAATATTGATATCAATCACGTCGTCTCTTATCAAATTGTTTGAATGGATGGTTTCATTGTCATATTAAATATCTTTAATCGCCAATTAAAAGTATTTTTATAAACATATAACATGTGAAAAAATATTAAACATGCGTTGAGTCGTCCGGGTACACGTGTTACAACGGTTTAACGTATCATTACAATAATTATAATTAATAATTAGATGAAAATCCTGAATTTTGATCTTATAAAATGCAATTCAATGATAAGGACATATATATAATATAATTTTCTCGTACTTTTTTGAGGTAATTAAGCGGATGCGTGAGAAATGTTGATAAATGATGCATCAAATAAGTGAACTTAATTGACCTAGACTTGGCATATCACTTATATTCCAGCAGACGTTACTCAGCCTTGAACTAATTCAATCATTAGCCCAAGTAGGCCCTTCGTTTTAATAGGTCATCCACAATCATGACACCATATCGAGAAGAAAGTCGGGCACAGTGATTTTCAGCGTGTGTTGCGATGCAGGCTGGTGCTCGAATGGTATCCAAGATCCATAGTTATTAATTCGTGGATGTAGAGCGTGAAATCAAGCGTTCAGTAAAGCTAGTTGTAGGTATATAGGGGCGAACGGAGCCGACCGCTCCTCAGTCGCTATTCGCTTACGACGAGACCCTCATCGCCGGCTCCCGTGAGCGGCATTTACGCTATCGATAGTTAAACAAATCTATGTGATGTTAGTAAACAAAAAGTGTATAAATAAAAAGACCGACGTTTACCATCTGACAGTCTTCTAGTGAACTCTAAATGGTCACAATGTCTCTTCCGGGAGGTTTCTTTTTTTCTCACTACATGGAAAGCTTTTGGGTAAGTTCAAAACTGAAATTACTTACAGCTTTAATATTTTTTTAATTTTTTTATTAGAATTTCTCCTATAAACTATTTACTATCGTAAGTTATTTTAATTTCATATAAGTCTATAGTAGTTATAGTACTTAATATGAGCTGAGATAGACACAAGAAAATTAGAAATATGTAAGCTTGAAGAAATTACTCGTGGTTAATTTCTAGGTTGCCGGATAATAATTACAAAGTAATGAGGTTCATAATAACTGGTAATTCTAAGTTGCTTCATCCAATACGAGTAAATGAATAAATGTTTTTTCTTTAACCCTTACAAAAACGTTATTAAACCGATAAATCGTGTTTTAAGACATTACTTTTAAGTTATCCGATAATATTACATTTTATTAGAGAAATAGTATTTGTATTTTTGGATCGGGATAAGAAATGATGACAATTAAGCAAATTTTCAAAAACAAGTCATCCATGGCTTCAGTTATGGTTGAAGTGTTTTCTTTAAAGTTCACTACTTCCTGCGAACACTGCAATTGTTTCACACCTGACCTTTGCATCGTTAGATCAGTCTTACCCTACATTTATACATTGTACTAAGCATCAATTAATATCTAGGCCCAATACAACAGACATCATTGTACTATAATTGTTTTTGTTTATCAAATAGATTATGACCATGAAAAATTTTCACACATGCGAATTAATCGTGAGAACGGATGACGGATGTATCTAGTTTGTGGATTTATGGTTTAAATATTTTTCTGTATGCGCATTTGTTGTGTCATAAGTACACGACTTCATTATGAAGCTTTCATTGATATGAAAATAGTCTTCCGGTTCGCGTTTAAAAATAGTGTGAAGTGATAACAAACTGTGACAGTAATCTCATTCTTGGAAATGAGATTCTGTCTTTATTCGGATCTGTTTATAGCTCATTCATTACAGACATGCATAAAAATACATGAATGAAGCGTAACTTTAAATTATATGTCCATTTACGACTTCTGTAATGGCAATAACAATACAGATAGAGACATTTCGGATGGCGTTGGCGTATTTCCAAAATGGGTATATCCCTGCAATGGATGTGAAATATTTTATAGTTGAAACATTAGGATGGTCCTAATGTCGTCGCTTATTATTAAGTAACAGTCGTTAAACCTTATCTGGGAGCTATAGGCTTCCAAATTTTTTTGTAGAGTCAACTCACCTTATCTTTACTAATACGTATTAGGATAATCTAGTCCAATATGTATTATGATTTGCAAAGGAAATATCCACGTTCAGTTTTCACCAGTCTATAACCCTACCGTCAATCATTAATTACTAATATTTTACCTATGAATCACCCCACGTAAATTATTTTTCTACAGGGTTTTCGGAGTCATAGTTAGACTTTTCTTGTAAAATATATAATAGAATAATGAATCTATTATATATTTTACTCATTGAATGAATATGAATCTTGTTAAAATAGAAAAAGAACACAATTTTAATTACATAAAAAATGGCTCTATTTTTGAACCGTCTTTTTAGTAGACGTACTAAATTTAAATATTCAGCCACAATAACCTCTTTGTATGAATAAAAAAATGTAAACTCTAAATAAAACCATGATAAAGTGAAAACATTTTGAGTATTTTGTAGTTTTGTTACGTGAGTGGTGCAGTCGAGTTCCGCCGTGCAACGTACTAGAGAACAGAATGCGTGCGACTACTTAACCGCAACGTTGAATATTCAGTATTTGTTCACTCATCGCAATTTATTAATATTCAAACGGTCGCTTACTTTTGCCTGATTCAAGGTTAATTTTTTGCTCTATATAATTAAGAATAATTTAGAGCGATACTGATTCAATATTGGTCATTTGAGAGCATTGATTGCTTCTGATTAAGTAACAGATTAGAGCTTGACGCATCTAGTAAGTATTAGTAATAATCGGTTTAAATCGCTAGTCTACACTGCTTGAAGGGTTACTGCGAAATAGGGCCGAGCCCCCTAACGTAGATCCCCTCATTCTTATCGAGATGCTTATCTTTGCAATGACATGTTCACGAAAAGGTATATCAAGGGCTATGTCCAGCGAAATATTATTTGTCATATGCGGTCATTACGTAGAGAGATTAGTTAGATTTTTATTGCTTTTTTCTAGTAGATATATAACGTGCTTCACATTTGTGTGTCTGTAAATTTAAAACATCTTCAATTTTCCTAGCTCATGTTCTTATAATTCTGTAGTTAAATCAAACCTGGTTAACTCCATTCTGGGAAACGATACAATTTCTATCTATCTATATGAGTTAACCAAGTTTGATATTTAACTACAGAATTTTCTATATCTACCTACATCTTAGTTTCAATTAGGTTTTCTAATTTCCTATTTCCACAAAAAGATAAAATAACTTGAAGGAAGATATGAAAAATATGTTTCGGAAAAATATACTGTTCTTTTAAAAATCTAAAAAACTGCTCGAGGGAAGACGCGGGCGGAGTCGCGGGGGGAAGCTCCTATAATAATACAATCTCGTATTACTGCAGTGCAATGAGAACTCGCGTTTGTGCAATTCGATCCTGGTGGAAACCTTTGATAACAGCAGACGAGTAGAAATTATAACACAACTAGTGGTATAAGTAGGCTTTGGAATAAAGTACATATAAATGACTTTATTTCAGTATTTAAGAACCTGCAAATATAAAAAACTATGACCTCCCGTCGTATGATATGTGAAGACAAAGACAAAAAGTTATACCAGAAGTCGCATAACAAAACTGATAACAAAAAACTGTCAGCTTAAAAATAAAACTGAAAAGGGTAACCACCCTTACCTTGTTATTGAGAAATTATGGTAAACTCCATATTATTATGTAAGTAATACCCGCAATAAAATTAGTAAATGCGATGTAGAGTCATCACAGTATATAACCATAAAGGTCCTCCTTAAATTGAATTCATAAATCTATTACAGAAATAAGATTAGTCGCATTCAACTAATACATCCATCCCTACAAAAATAACGATAGTTTTTATGTGTGTACAGCGCATGTATTTGCAAAACAAAAATAGTTTGAAGGGTATATTTAGCCCTGTAATAATGCATTTTTTAAATATTTTTTGTCATTTTGTTGGTTGTGTTTGAATTAGTATGAAGATAATCTATACCTGAATTAATATTTAGTCCCTATTTTAATAAAATCCATATGATCTATAGATTACAATTTAAAGTTATGTTACTTTTTAAAGCGAGTGAAACCGCGGAGTTCAGCAAGTACTGAATAATATCTTGTTTATTATGCGCCATACCTATTATGATTAAAAATAGCAACTTAAGATGATTTCGGCTAATGAGTTCACATACCTGGTTGTTGTTTGGCCGAAACATATGTCATGGCAATGATGTATAGACACCATTTTACATTACATTAATAGCATAAATACCGAAATAACAAAAAAGAAGAGTGAATCAATGATTTATTTGAAGAAGACTACCAATTAGAACATAAGAATATCATTTATCGATTAGTAAAAAAGGTATCTTTCATTGATTCCATTAAACTTGATTTATTAATGTTTCTATAAAAAAAGATACAAAAGTAAGTTGGTATTTTAAATTCCATTAGTTTTTATTTGTAGAGAGCATACATGACAGTTCTTAAAAACAGCTAATTAATCTCTGACCCTGTGCAGATATATTTAATTCATTTTCCTATTTTAATATCTGTAATTCGAGGCAAATAAATATATTTGTAAACAAGACATATCGCTAGACATGAGCTAGCTACTTTTCTTTGTTAATTATTGCAGAAGAAACCATATATAACTAATCTCATAAAAGTCTTCCATGAAGACACCCTGTCAATAAGAGGGATATGACCATTTGTATGAAATCTGCTCTTTTAATCCTGGGCACCCAGGCAATCTTCCAGGCCAATATATATTTGATTTTAAAATCTTTTAATACGTACATTTTGGCAATTAGCTACTTATAATATGCTTTAGTGACGATAAAAAACCTCATAAGGAAACCTAAAAGTTCTAAAAAACTTTTCAAAGGTGTATTAAGTCTACACACTCACACTGGGTCTTCGTCATAAATTATGGAATATATGTATGTACAATTGTCTCTCGGTTTTTCACTTCCGATCAATAGCTCAAATTGTTTGAAGTTGGTTAAGCTTTTCGTGGTTCATACATTTGTTTCAGTGGTGGTTACAGTTTGGAATAGCTGATGAAGCCGGAATCTAAATCCAGTGTTTTTCTTATACCTAGTGAATTGTGTTGATTAAGTGTTTTTGGAAATGATAGATTCCCAAAAATACTCCACAAATACGAGTTTTAAAACGGTAGCATAATAAGCTGACTTGTCTATAAAAATCAGTAGTTCCTTCCAAGCGATGCTTCTCATAAGTACCTACAGGGCACAATTCAATTACTACCCGACTCAGGAGAACTTTTTCATACCTATTACTCAAACTGCAACTCTTTATTCACTATGTACATCCCCTGTGCGTCCAAAAATATCGCGTGAATCTATAGTTACGAATAAGTTTACGCTTAAGCTAGTTTTAATAAAAATGGAGCAAAATTGGCGTTCTTCCGGCCCGGGTTCATCTGACCGTTAATTTTAAGAATGACCTCTGCAGAGGGTATGCGGTGTCCTACCCTACGGCCAAGGGACAGGTTTTACATTCACTGTGATCTATACAGGATTGGAGAATAATAAGATTGTTAACTTTGCCGTTGAAATTTTTAAATGTAGTTTAAAAACGCTTATGATAATCGATAAATTATTTTTATATAGGTATCTGCATATGAGTTTATATCTTTTGTTAAATTGCTGTATAGGAGTTCCCTGGATTGAATTTTAATAATCACTTATTTTTAACTATTACCTATTCTCAGAGCAAACTATTGTACTAAAGCTACAACCATGGAATTTGGATAATAGGTTCCTTTTTGTAGGTCACCTAGTGTGAAAGGAATTTCGATATGCCCATTTTAAGGGGATTAAATAGAGTAAAATGTTTGCATTATAGTCTGCACGTACAAAGTCGTGGGCAAAAGCTAGTTTTTATCACTTTAAGTAACAAACGAGCTTGCACATGAGTTTTGGCGAACATGTTATCTGTGTCACGGAGAAACAGGATATAAACTTTTGATCCCGAAATGTGTAAAGATAACAAGGGAATTGTGAATCATCGTAAATCTATCAAATAGAATAGGATTGTTGGAAAATATTAATAAAAGAACTACAATATGTACGAATACCTCTTTTTATTGCTCGAAGAAGCAAATACAGACCACCTGGTGGTAAGTGACCACTGCCACCAATGGTCATCCATAATCAACCCCAGATAAGATCAAGTCCTACAAAGGTTGACCAAAGATTTGTTGCTACCCGTGAGAACTGAGTTGGAACGCGTCGGATAAGTATGTCTTCTAATCACACTCTTCAGACCAAAACACAGCAGTTAACACTTCTGTTATACCTACGGCAAAAAAGGTGTGGCGGTGACGCCGCCGAAGTCGAACTATATAGAGTAAATGTAAATAATGTAACTACGGGAAAATTGTTCCTCCTACGTTGTGCGAAATTGTTTCGATCTTGATTAAGATAAAATAGACGTAGGTATTTATAATTGTAAATTTAGTAAACAAACTCTGAATGGAAATATAAGAGTTAATGCGACCTGACGGCGATAGGATTACCATATTTATTTAAAGGTTTGATAGCAACATTTAGAATTCGGTCATTATTCTATGTTCTGAATGACGTCATAAAATGTATCAATAATGTATGCGTTATCCAAAACCTTAATAAATAACTTTGAGACAGAATCGCATTCTAAATTAGTTCATTATCAATCCAGGTGTTTTGTTTGTGTAGTATTGACGGTTGTGGTAACTGGTTAACAAAACTACCCCATTAGTATGATAATGGATTGCCAAACCAGTCGTAAACCTTCTTGATACGAAATTTCGTCGCGTCGAGTACGCAGCAACGGTTCGCCTTGAACCCTTCTCAAGGACAAACGAGGTTTATTATTTGCTTATTTTGGTACCAATTTTATAAGCGGTGCAATTGTCCTCTCATAAAATTTGCATAATCAGTAACTTGCGCATATCCATCTAACCAGTTTAGCTTAGCCATCATAGAGAATTAGATTACCATCTCGTCCGTTTCAGCTAAAAGCTTGGGACGTTATAAATAGAACTCAGAGATAACCGACCATTCTAATATTTCGGAGGCATTAATTAACATTGTAGAAGAATGCGACCGATGAAAAAGGCGTGAATAATGTTCGCTCCGTGAAATAAATTAGAGCGTCGTCTTATTTTAATGGCGCGTCCCCGTCTGGCCTGAAGGTTATACGAAGGGAAGCAGCCGTATGCGTAGTGTTATAGTGACACATATCCGATGTGGCGAGACGACCGAACCGGGCGGCCTTCGGGAGTAAAACGAGCACTGTGGCGGGCCAGCCGCCTTTCTGCAGGGAAGCAGCTATAGCTATGTGCGATGCGACGAATAATCAATTCTTATTGCAAATCCTCTTCAGACAGCCTCGTGTAATGTGATGTACCTACATAACGTGCACATGGCAGTATTTTGGGAGTCATTCGTCGTATCCGAATAAAAGGATATCCGTTCCTTATTTTGCTTTTGTTCTGCCTGCGGATTACTGGGTATAATGAATTGAACCTAAATGCAAACATTTCATTCCAAATATATCTTAATGTATAACAATCACTGCCATTGAGTTTCCACGCGCTAATCTACTAAGTAGCTCGCATACAACATAGAAGTAGTAAAAGAGAGGAGTTCACCTGAGGGGATCCAATCAACCCTTGATAAGATTGGCCACAGATACAGATGCCATCCTATTTGCTGCCCCCGAGGACTAAGTTACAACACCACGTATAAGTATGTCTTCATTACTACAACCTTGACAACGAAGTTATGTATCGCCTTTAAGCTAAAGATTTTTGTAAGTAGACATGATTGGTTTCAGCTTCAAAGATAGGACTCAATAGGTTATTTTTGGCGATTGGTTGGCTATTTTAGGCTACGTCTGTCCGGGTTTTTTGTAATTCTTAGTGGGCTCTGCTGTGGGGGGCTGCAATAATAATAATCTAGATATTTGTATAAGTGGATAAGCGAGCTTATTAAGTTGGAAATAAATAACATTTTAAGTGATGATCTATTTTCGCAGCATCCGAATCCTCTGAAGATTAAACTGTTAACATATTACGTGACGAAATTACTGTTATGAATAAATATTCGCCAGGAAGCGCTCGTAATAAACACATTTAGTTAATAACACAAAGAAGAAAAAAGTTAAGGGCATCGAAAATTCGCGTAAAAACATGTTTGATAAATTAAGGTATTCGTGAACGTAGCGGGGCTTAGCCGGTACAAATAAATTTGAATGGCCGTCTGCGGACTTCAGTTAGGGCTGCCATTTAAACTCACAAAAGCTTAATACAACGGACTTTGAACTTGAAAAGTGAAGAAAAGAAAGAAAGAAAGAATACGCGACAACGTTTTTGAAGTTTAGTTTGTATGGCCTGCGTCTAAATTATTTTCGGATTTTATTGTTTATTTTAATCCACATTATCGTTAGTTTCTTATTTGACTTTCAGTTTTTAAGAATTTTATGCTATTTTAAAAATAATATAATAAAAACACCTTTATTTCTTAAGTTTCTATTAAATTTTGTATAACTTAATTGATTTTATGGAGTTTAATATTTCAGTATTTGAAGAAGGCCGTGACTGTTTCCGAGAATTATTTTTATCATTATGTTTATTATTATGGCTCTAATTAGAATGAAAGATATACGGCATGGATATAAATAACAACATCGTTGTAAAAATAGATACGACGTATGGTTGAGGATTTGTATTAAATGTGGAAGGATCTTAGTTAAGTATAAAAACAATTTATGAAATTTTACCATCTTAAGCTAGAACGAACTGTATGTATAAGACTGTTCTATCATTTTTAAATAGTATCCTTCAGTGTGCAAAATTTGCAAAGTCATCGTTACTGTATCATTCCTTGGCGCAGAGTTTCACGACCCAAGGCACGGCAATCAGAATGAGAAAATCATGCGGTTGAAGCTAGAGGTTATCAAACTACTTTTGTCTACTGCCTACTTTTAGAATAAATTATTTCCTAGGTTTTCTATAGATAAATAAAGTCTCTGAAATAGGCTGGCGAAGAGAAAAACAGTCCTGCTATTTCAGAACGTTGCAAAGCTGAAGTCCACAAATGAGATATTGCCCTTTGAAACACTTCGCCGCGCTCTTGTAGGCCTATAGCAACCACAAGAGGATGTTATAGTCCGTTTTGAAAAACATTGATTTAGTTTACTGGTTTAAGGACAAACTGGGGAACCTCAAGCTCGTGGTTAACTCGCCATATATTCTGTCACCAAGCAAGAAGTATTAATTATTTCTTATATGCACATAATGTCCTATTTATCTTTGACTTTTCCCGGATTTCTTTCAAAACGTTAGACATCAATTGGTACTTGCTCTGAAAAAAGCTCTTAGCGCTAGTGTCATTGTAATAAAAATAGGTCTATTACCTAACCAGGAAGTGTGAGAGAAAGTCATGTGTACCAACCCTACACAGTACAATAAGGATTGCAATCAATTAAGTTGGCGATGAACCGCTTGAACCGGCCTCGATATACGCGGAAGAGTGCGGTAGTCATACGAGCCAGCGATAATTTAATATCCTACCTTGTGATACGTTACTTTAATTATATTACTATTAATACTGATACTGTGATAGCTGGCTTTTATTATATAGACTAACAAAACCCGCGACTTCACACGCGTTACATTATATAGGTATAAACCTGTCTCTTCAATCACTCTATCTATTAAAAAATCGCATTAAAATCTGTTGCGTAGTTTTAAAGATTTAAGCATACATAGGGATATAGGGACAGAAAAAGCGACTTTGTTTTATACTATGTAGTGATTAAGTCTACGCCTAAATTTCTGAAGTTTTCTTACGATGTTTTCCCTCATCGTTAAACCAAGTGATAATTAATGTCTAATACGCACATAATTATCGTTAAAAAGTGATGTGATTCGCACCTCGGATTCCACATTTACGTTTGGAAATTCTGCTGTTAAGATTGCTCCCGCATATGTTACAAGTGGATCGGTATTGTTTTGTTTTTAATTGATTGCAGCAATGTTATGGTTATATGCTGTGGTTATATGTATATCATAATATCTATGCTAAATACATAATGTACACGATATAAGGGAGAAGTTGAATTTATGTATTTCCTATCCCACAGTCCGTGCCGAAATTCCCTAGTTACATTAAAATTAAGGAAATTTATGATAATAATTTTAGTTATACGAGTACATCTCCTCTACTCTTCTAAATCCATAGTTTTACTCCAAAACTCCCGCGCTGCTACCATGGATGCACTAACAAAATATAAGATTAAAACCTCATCGCCCTTACGCCGAATTTCCCACATTGTTACCATAGACCATGTACAAAACCCATACTCCTGATAGCGAAACAATAGAACAAACGAACGCCTATCTTACCTGTCTAACTCCAGTTGCCACCATTGTCGCGGCACAATGGCCGTCACACGTGCCTCCTGGCCCACTTCTGCCATTGTCTCATGTCAGCATTGCTGTCTCCGTGACACGTGAATGTTATTATCGGCTGCTGAGTTCTATTGTCGTTTGAACGGTACTGATAGGTTACCATTGCATATAGCCTAGTATTACAGTTGGTAACCGTAATATATTAAAGACTACGAAATTACTGTTTGTTCAAATTTTTATATTATACAACACGATAAAACATAAGTTGAACACATACATATACCATTTGCTGAAGTTGAATAATTTTCAGACCGTCAAACTTCAAGAATTAATTTCAATTATATTTACACCGACGCATACTTGTATTAAACTGAAAATCTGCCTTTTTGGACTTGTTGCATCGTAGGACCGCGATTTGATACGTGATCTTACATGGCACAGGACATATAAGAGTAAAATCAAATTTATAATATTCCTGTTAAATTACTTGTGAACAATGACATTTTGGTGTATTTCTCAATTCGAACGGTTATTGACTTCAACCTCAACTACATTTATATACACACGTAAAGTAACATACAACTATATTTGAGACGGATCAAAAGATAAGAAGACAATAATTGTCATGCGCGACCCCTTGCTACGTCGTTACTCGTAGCTACGCGCTACGATCCATGCTACGACGCTGCGCGGAGGCTTTGTCGATTAAAGACATTAAATTTTAGTTGCGATAATTTTTTTGTGACTAAAGTAATCAATACTTACTTACATGACTTTTTTCGAGTATGATTTAAATATACTGTGTCTATAGTTGTGAATTTTGCATTTTATTCGTTTTTTTTTTGTTATTGGTATGTACAAATATATGAAAATTTGTAACTTTTATGTTAATAACCATATTGTGGAATAAAAGACAAAGTTTTTGCAAAACTTATTCACACAATATATGACGTTAAATGTAAGATATACAAAGCCTAATTTTACAAACTCGTAATTATTATTACTGTTATGCTCAAAAATAAACCTGCTAATACATGGGCTGGAACCCGGTAGAGTAATAAATAATACACTGATTTATTTTAAGTTAGGTGTATTAAAAAAAAAATCCGTTATGTTATTATTTACTAAAATATAGCGCAACAAAACAACGAATCGGTAATATTGAGATGAACTACAACCTTCTAAAACTCTCGACTTCCTAAAGTGACTATTACTTGAATCCAGGTAGTTAGTATTGTTAGTGTTTAAGTAATATGCGTGTTATTAGGAATCAATAATCACTGGCTTTTAGATAAGCTCCCGAGAATAAAAGCCTATGAGTAGTCTCAAAGAAAATGAAGAAGTACTGATATTTACAATGAAATTCAATCCTACTATGACTGGAATTCAAAGATTATTGTAGTATTGTATATTACAGATAAGTATTATCGTCAGTCACCTCCAAGGGGACAGCAAAGTTTCATAAATAGAACCCAAGCGCTCTCCCTCTCAAAAATTTAAAAAGCAATAACCTGTTTATCGGAAAACCTTCAATTCTTTTTTTGGTATAATTTTTTTAAACCCTAGTTTAGTTTGTGAAGCCTCACTTTAAACAAAAAAATAGATCTGCTTAGATATAAATTTAGATTAGTGGAATGAAGTGCAAAAATCCAGTTACTTTTAGAATTATCATCAGTATTAAAAGTTAATACTGTTGTAATATAATTTTTCATCATTAAGAAAACGGTTAACATTGAATACGAACTACTTAAGGTTTTAAGTACAACTAGTAAGTTGTTACCAAATATACATACTTATACTACGATATGGACTACGCGATTTTTTACCTATAAGACTGCAGAAGAAGTTGCAAAGCGAATATGTAGTCTATCTTATACCAGTGTTGCCCATGGAGGTCCGATCAACTCCGGACTTATCATGGACCTCCATGATCCTCCGGACTTTAATCCTACCTGATTTCAGCTAAAGATGCGTTGCTACCTCTCAAGACTACGTTGGAACGTCTGTTATTAAATTTTTAATAACTCGACAATTGACCAGAAATTTTAATCCTTAATTTGGTTGCAGTTGGTTTTAACAAAATGCCTACTTTAATTAGGTATTTGATATGCGTGTAAGGTATGATTTATTGACTCATTGTTATATAGGTTAGGTAGGTAGGTACAATTATTAGCTTCTAAAACGGTTTTGAAATTTCCTAAATAATATTTTGCAAATGCTTTTTACTATTGCTGTATATATGATACTACTACTAAGAAAAAGTTAATTAAGTGTTAATAATTAGAATATAATTCGTAAGTTTTATGATGGCAAAGTATAACGGATTTTATAACGGATAAGTTTAAGCTTAAAATTGATGCAGCGAACCGTTTTTGATGAGACTTGCAGTAAAAGTCCAAGAATTAAGTGGAGTAGGTAACATATTAGGTATCTACTACATTTTACTACGAAAATACAATAAATGTACAAAAGCAACATTATTAATAATTTATAGTTTAATATTATTGTTTTCCGTCATTAATAACATTAGGTATGACTTGCTATATTGTGATAACATAAGGATAATATCATGTTTGGTACAGACCGCCGCCGGTGAATTTATGAATTGTACACGCATATTGATTATGTCATCTTTGTAATGTAAAGCAGAAAATGTAGAAATGTATAATTTGACGTTTATTCTTTCAGAAATATTAAGATTATAAGCAATCACAAGTAAATAAAGGAGATGGTCCAGCTTTAAAGAAAACAAAAGTGAAATTAGACGCCTACTTTTGTCTTTTTATTAGTCTTATTGCTTATTTTTTATTCATTAAACTCAAAATTATAAGGGCTTTATATGGCGTAAAAGACTTAAGTATTTTAACCGTGAATCAATAAGCATACCTCAATTAATTAGTATGAATAAAACGAGTCCTTTTACCGTAGGCTTTGAAAAGATCCGACCGCAGTCCAAGTTCGCATCGTCCTAGAATCATTGATTTCGTCACTTACCACAATTGATGACATTATCAGTAGATGAGGATCAATCACCACTTCTAGATGGACCGGGCGGGGGATGCAGCGCCCCGCCCCGCGCCCGCTAGGAAAAAACCTCATACAAAACAGATCGATCGATATGAACGTTCACTCGTTTCGCCACCGACACGATCGACTTTCAGCTGATCTGCGATGTCCTGCTCCGTCTCGCCATTACTAGCTTCTTCTCGGTCTGCTCTAAGAACATTTGGAAGGTTTTCTAGGGAATTACTACGCAGGATGGGTGGATGTCGAATGTTTGCGATCGCTCGTAGGATTTAATTAAGGAATGAGATGCATAAAGAAAACATGAAACGAGACGGAAAAATGATCTGCAATACATTAGGCACACATAAATGTCGATATTTTGGAAATTCGTCGTGACCGCCGACGAGGTCGGTAGATCACGGTTGGCAGGTGTAGGGGTGAAGGTTACGAGGAGTGGGGGTCGGGTACGACGTTCGCGATCGCGAAGTTCGACCGGCGCCCGTGGACGGTGGAAGATGCGAGGGTCGGGAGGCGGGGCGGAGGCTGCGCGCAGGGGAGGACACGCCCGGGCGGGTTGCATAACGCTGGTCGTGCTTCGCGCGCGGCCGGTATCGACGCGCGCGGGGCGCATGCGCGGCGCGTACCTTCGCAGCCGAAGCCCTGCCCGATGAGCCCCCACAGCAGATCGGAGCAATGGTGGCAGTAGGTGGGCTTGTGGAAGGTCTTCTTGGCGAAGGAATGGCGTTGCGGCGCGGGCGCGGCCTGCGCCATGGCGGGCGCGCGGGCCGGGCCGGAAGGGCGCGCTACTCATGCCGCGGCGCCCAGGGGCGCGCCGCACTC
>DWPV01003615.1:0-14906 GCA_018251915.1 Urbanus proteus proteus | reverse complement strand
TGATGACCCGCGTGGCGGAACGGTTAACATACCGGTCTGACGCGCAATGGGTCCCGGGTTCGATTCCCGGTCAGACAGATATCTAAATGGTGAATTTAGATTTCTGTTCTAGGTCTGGTTTTTTGTGTATTCGTATATGTGTGTCAATGGCACCCACGACACAGGAGACCATCCTATTGTAGGGCTATGAGTGTAGAAAGCGTTTAAAAAGTGACGCTGATAGTACTATTGCCCTATAGTACTGGATTGGATTCCTTATTAAAATGTTTATTGAATGTGTAATTTTGGTCTGGAATAAATGTTAATTTGTAATTCAATTGTGGGAGAATGTTTAAAGTAAAACTGTTGTCAAGTAAGACGTATACTTTTTCCTTAAATGAACTTGTTCCAGGTACTTACTAAAGATAAAAATAGAGGTTTATAAAAGTGATAAACTACCAGTTCTTACATACTGTTTGCAAGTAAACGTTAATATAACTGGCATCCATTCAGCCTATTGTGCTGATCTTCAGACCTACATGAGTGTAATTTGTGCTCGCTTACAGCATTCCATGCTAGTATGTAGTTCAAGCCGGTTACTGGAATTGTACATAGGCCCGATCAACCAACAATTACTAGCCACAAGTGAAATAGAACCTACATCCTACATTCTACAGTGAATTTGTAACATCAACGAAATAGAGAGCTAATATAATTGCGTTTATTTTATATTTTCAGTAGTTCATAATTTAGAACCCGTGCGTTTTTTCACTAACATGCAAAAGAAACAGGGTTCGATCCCCGGCCAAACATCTAAATGATTAATGTATGATTAATAGGCTTGATTAACATAGTTATGGAGGTATCTTGGTTTGTCCTCACAGGAATGGAAACGACAAGAATTTTATTATAAGGTAAGTAAAGTAGAAACCATAAGTTTTAATAAATGAATGAGAAATAATACTACCTACTAATTATGAAAGAAATGGTGCAAACGAAATTACGAGGTGAAACTAGGCAGGAGTAATGTACCTAAATATTTGGCAAACAATTTTTGCACACGGCTATTTTTACGGCCGGAGTAAAAAATGCCAAAAGCTTGTAGTTCCGGTAGGAAGTGTTTGCTCACACTCCCCACTTGCCTGCAATGATCAAGTGGTTGCTACGGAAGTGAAATGAATGTAAGCATGTTAGGTAAAGTCGAACAGTTTTCCACAAACTACAGGCCTTTTGATTTTTGCCTAAAAACCACAGTACACTTAAACACAATGACAGTGACATATTTTTTTCTGTATGGAATTAATAAGCAATGAAGTGTTTTTATTGAAGTAGGTAGTATTATTTTTAAATAAAATAATTAGTACATTTTTTAAATAGGATTAAGTACCTCAGTACTGCAAAATGGCTAAGTTAGTAAGAGTTCTTCAATATATCTCGACACACCAGTCGAAACACGAGAACATCTGTAGTTTAAAATGTAAACGAGTTTCAAATACACCCAACACTTTTAGTCCCAAAGTGTGAAACGTAAAACGTCGAGAGCACAGAGCACTACTCAGATCAGAGGCAAAAAGACGAGGACACTTGTAGTAAAAGTTCCAGTTAACAGGATGTTTGCGTACTAACACTCGCCACTTTCCTGCCCATCGATCAAGTGGTTGCCGCGCCAGTGAGCTGAATGTAAACCTGTTAGGTACAGAGATAAACACTTTTCCACACACTGCTAGCCTTTTGATTCAAACCACCGTGCATCTAACCGCAATCTGAAAGCTAGAGCAAAAACATATACACTAAACTTGCCGATAAAGTGCGGGATATCCGATGAAAAGTTGAAATAAAAAGTTACTATCTGCTGTCTGATAGTTATTAGCAAGGAGAAAATGACCATTGATGTAAGTCTATTTTTTAATAAACCCTTCTGTATAACGTTTCTGAATTATCAATCAAAAATAAACTTGTGTAGATAATATAATTTGTAAGTAGTAAAAATTCGAAAATAAGAAACCAACATTTTTCCACCATCAATTCTACCCTTACTAGTTTTTTCTCTCCAAGTTTCTAGAAATGAGCAAAATCTTAGAGTGGAGAACGTAAACCCCTCGCCAAAGAACTGCAGGCAGTTACGTGTAGAACTGTCATCGTCGAGGGCGAAACGCAGTGCAAAAACAAGGACAGTGTCAGCGTGAAGTATGCGTTTACATACACACTTCACAGCTGGCTACAGTGGAAGTGGGCTGAATTTACACGCCCGGTATGTCGTACTCCGAACACTAAATAGTAGCACATACTGACCTATTTGAAAAGCTTTAATACCCTTTTTCTACCTTTTTGGTTTATAACATTGAAAGTACAACGTTATAAAACGCCTATTTGAAATAGAAATGAAATCTAAAATTTGAAATGTAATGGGAAACATTTAGACATGCTTCAGTAATCTAGATATCACAGAAGGTCTGAAGTTCTAACGTCAAAATTTCTTGATAATAGTATCCCTAACGTGTATCAAAGCTGTAATAGGTAACATGCAATGCCAGTTATTAAGTAAACTCAGTGAAATAACAGCCAGTAAAACATCACACGAGTAACCAGTATTCGAGAGCGTAATAATGAAAAATAAACAGAAAACGAACACGTTTCTACCCGAAATATTATTTCAATAGTTGAAAGTACGGGCCTAATTGAATATTAAACTTTGTTGTGGAACCAAACTTTTCGTTGAAACGCCCCGTATATTGTTTTTAGTAATGAACGCACGTTCCTTGATGTGTGGTCTTACGTGCTAAATGAGAGGGATTTTAGTGGAAATTTAATAAGGTTTTGAGCTAACGTACTTTTTAGGTTGTAAAAATATACACAGTTTCAGGAACTGAAAATGTTCTGATTGTTAGTAAAACTCACATTTATTGTGTAAAGTATTTGGATATTATAATATTTTGAAAAAGAATACTGCTCCGAGACTGCGTTGGTATCATATTATATTCAGATAGTAGGCATATATTGTCATATTTTTATTTAGGCTTTATTCCAGTAAGATAAGAAGCTCAGAAGCTAAGTACCCATCTCATCAACATATCTTAGATAATACTCTAGGACTCATATTTTATTTGGAGTCGTATATTGATGGCAATGGACCACAATTACAATTGGATAATGGTAACTATGTATACCGCCAGCGACCGCTAAGATTTAGATCTTATAGCAACTCCTTTTAATATGTATTCTGGTGTCAATAGTAGATCAGGTACAATTATTATTACTAAAGGTGTCCGAACAATCTCTAAGGATAGGGATATTAAGACCAATTTCAAATAGGACGTCATTTCAAATGCTCATGAAACGTATGCAAATATTCCTTCGTATCTAATAAAATACTCAATACCCGTTTAAAAGAATTCTTTCCAGCTGAAATTTGCTAAGATTTCGGATTCCCTGAGCACGACACGCACGAACTGCGCAAATTCGAAGGCACGTGACTGCTGCATACAAGTAGCTTTCTGATGCAAATTCTACATCCGTTCCAATGTTCTTCCTTGTAACTAACTTGGAATCTGCGGCACTCAGTTTTGGTTTTAAGTCATTTTAATGCACCAGTGCAATTGAACTGCAAATGAATTTATATGAAACGAGTTTTCGTTTCAAACTTTGCGTGAAGTCTTCACGCCTTTTAAAATTTGCCGCAGCTCTGTTGAGAATGTTTTTGGGCAAAGTAAGCCACTGTTACATAGCTGTTTTTTGTAAACTAGATATTTTTGTATAGACAAATTTGATCGGAGTAAGTTTGGGTTATCTCTTATTTTGGAAATACTTAACCCCAGTCTTTGTGCATTATTTTAAACCAAGTCTTTTCAGAACTGAATGAGGTTTGGAACGTACTTCACCATATTGCTCCAAAGCGTCTTGGCGGAGAAAAATACGTATTGGTAGGAAAGACAAATGTAAATAAATACAAGCTGATCCAGGCGCATTCAAAAATAATAATAATTTATCTATACAGAATATTCCGTGTACTATGTGTGGAAATTAAATTAACGGGTTATTCATTAGGAGATAAGGGTAACTAGATTCGAGCATTCGACTTAATTTTAAACTTTTAGTCCGTTCATTTCCTTGCGCTAAACACGGATACAGCTGATTTTCTAACGACTATTAATGAGTAAAGATGTGTTTTTAAAATGTTATATACAAAAATCGATAATCTAATGATAAAAATGTTGAAACTATAAAGGAAGATGAACGAAGACTAAGTCACGAGCTGAACGAAAAGAAGGGAACGAACTAAACACAAACGAAAAATTGTTAGAAGAAATATGTATGAAATATAAAATTTAAAGTAAAATATTGCGAAATTGATCTATTTCCAAACGTAGTCTAGATTTATAGGTTTACAATCTTAAGGATTTGTAAGCTTATCGCTTACCCACTAGTGGTCAGACTTTTTAGGATTAATAAAAAGCCTAAACTAGACACGCTTTGAATACCGTCAGCCAAATTAAAAGGAGTGATTAATGTTTTATCCTTAAAGCTGTTGACTCGCTTTTAGAAGTTTAATTATCGGAATAATTTGAATGGAAGATTTAAAAGATGAGTAAGTTGAATTTTGGATTTAAGATAATTCTTTTTTTATTACTTAAAAGAAATAATTGTATCATAAAAATACGTCAGAAGAAGGATTAGGTAACATTGAAATTGGGTGAAATTAAAATGATAACCAAATTGATAAAATAAGGTATTGATAAAATAAATTACAGAATAGTTTGATATACGAAAAGCATATTATATGTATATGCGTATGATAATGATTCATGATAAGTGATTAAATTACAGTAACCAATATTAAAAAAATACAAATAATACCTTCGTAGGAGCTAGCGACATTTGCTTTTAGAAATAAAGACTTATTTTGTCATATGAGCAAGCGTGAGGAGTGCTCATTGTTATTAAAATAATTAATTTTAATGGATATTTTTATCAAAAATTATATTTGCAGACTAACACCTATATATTGTAAAATTGATCTGTAGAAAACAAACAGAAAATTATAAGGCACTTTTGGTAAAATAAAAAAATACTAAGATATAAAATTAACGACTACAATAAGAGCAAAAAGGTAGTGATGATAAATAAAGTTACAAAATTACATTATGAATACATATCGATGTTCAAATCAGATTACACTCATTATAACTAAGCATACTTTAATAAATGTCCACTACCGGAAACATTACTCATACTCTTAGAAAAATACTCATAATGTGAAGGAGTGACGGTAATAGCGCACTGCCCGACTGCGGCTTGGAACATTACACACACCTTTCAGAACATTACGTGAAAGTAAGCCGTGGAGGTTTTTCGAGATGTTTTCGTCCACCATAAAAGCAAGTGATATTTCATTTCTAACACAACATACAAGTAATAGCGGTTCTCTTAATGTTTTCACGTATCTTGGATATTTAGAACAGGATCTTCAATTCGTAGAAGTAGCTTCGTAGACATATACTACATAGATACCATTCAGTTATTATTATATCTCTATTAAAAAGAAAAACTCCAATAATATTTTGTTTGGACTAATTTGTATATAAAGTATATATCAATTAACATACCAAGTAAGTCTTGTCTGGTACAAAAAATAAGGTTACAATCATTTTAAAACATATACATACATGGAATATATAAAGTGTACATTTCATTGTTATAATAATAAATGATATGCGATCTTTATTTATTATAACATTTAAAGTTTCATTTTATATGTCGTTATTTTATCTGGTTTTATTGTCACGTTTTTTATTTGCAAAAGTACTCCAAACTACCACTTCAAATCTCAGTTACGCTGCTAATGAGCTTTCGTGGCTGGCTCAGTGAAAAAGTTGTTATTACAACTCTTGTAAGTTAGCATCGACAACATCATAGCAAAGTTCCATAACACGCGTCCGCATGACCATAAACACAACTGGTTCATTCTAATCATCGAAAGTGGGTGACAAACAATGGCTATGGCAATGCACCCGTAGAAAGTAAATTCACGCTTCACCACATACTTGTATCGAGAGCACATCCATTCGGAACACTAAACACAATTCACCCAACATGCTAGCGACATATGAACAAGAGTCTCCATTTATGAAAATTGAGCAACGGGTTCGAAATTCAAATCGTTTACATCAAGGATCGCGATCACGAAGTGTTGGTACCGCGTCGTAGCATCGACGCGACGTAGCCACAGCGCGGCGCGGACTGCCAGCCGACCGAACTACGAACCCCGCCCGCCCTCAACCCTCCACCCCTGTCACCGCCACTTGCCTAAATCCAGACGAGTTTTCATTAATGTTGTTATCGGTGTAAAGTTCGCCCAAGTCAAACTAAGAACCTACTGATTTAATTAACTGTCCGTAAAATAACACTAAACAAACGGGCCGAGATTCGACAACTTTTAGACGCCAATATTTGTAGCCGACGTCTTCGACGGCATCGAAGACGGCGATTGACTTGTAACTCAAATATTTGCTTAAAACAGACAATGCTGAACTTGCCTAAACTTTGTATGTAACACAATCTATACGAGTAATTGCGTCCGAATCGCACAAGTTTGAGGGATCGAAAAATAGTTGTTTACTGTTCCTCGTTTTGCGGTAACCAACGTAGATGGGTTTGAATGACTTGAATTATTTATTTCAGTAGATTTAAGCGCTACGTGCTCAGACTTTTTCTTTCACTTGGCTCCTACTTGGTATTTTAAAGTCTATCCTCGCTCGAGCGACTTCTTACAAGCTGTTTTGGTAGCAATCAATAACAATGTACATAAATTGTACATATTAATGAAATGTTCTAAATAATATCAAAAAGCAGTAATAGTGCTTTCCAATGTTCACTTTAAATGCCCCCATAGTAAGGGTGCCATTCCATGAACGTGTGATATGTAGCTATGTTATTTTTCATTAGTTAGCACTGATAAAACTATTTAAGTGAAAATCCTGTTATAGGTAAAAAGGTAGGTAGGTACTTTACATTATTTTCTATATTGCAAAAGTAGCAAACGAGCATGCAGTCTCCCTTGATGTTAGGTCAAAACCGCCCATGAGCATCCCTAGTCTACCTCAAATAAGGTTAGAATCCTACTGGGAGCCCACCACAGATGCGTTGCCACGCCTGAGAACTAAATTAAAACGCCTCATACATCTTCATCCTTTAATCCAGAATATAACAAGGCTTAACCCTGCGTGTATACGGAAACTATACTCAACTGGTTAGTTCAGCCAACATGTCCGCGGATGTCTCTTTACAAAATCTTAAAATCGATAAACTAATTCGCAATAACCAGAGACATTTCCGTAGCTAAATGATAGAGACATGATCACGATTGTCGAGTCTACAGAACTGGCTTTGTCACCCCGAGTAATGCAATAAGTTAAACTTGGAAACTATCTGAAATATCATGATAGAACAAAGCTAAGTTGGGCTCGGTAGTCGACAAGTTAAGTAGAACCCTCTAAGTTGTAATACGTTGAGATGCTACGAGACATGAATTTAATGACGTAAATTCTGCAAATGGAATTCACAAATGTATGGTACGAAATGTTGAGTAATGAGCGAAAGATTAAAATAAATGTTTACTGTATGCACTCATACCGTAATATCTCTTTTAATATACTAAAGCAATAACCCATACAAGCGTTGCTACCCTTAAATATAATTTAGGAATGTCTCGAATAAATATATGTCCCTTACCGCACCCTTCAAAATAGAACAAAGAAGCACTTACTACTGCATTAGTAGGTAAAAATAAGGTAAAATTCCAGAACAAAAATCTTCTTTGTTGGTATCGAACCTGGAACCTTTTCCTTGAGTTTATCACAAACAATGATAGACACAATAACTAAATCAAAAAAAACAATACATAGATTCTATTCAAATGTATCAAAGATATTATGTAGTTGCGTGCTAAATTTTATAGGCACTTGTGCAAGCCATACCGCTATTAGCCAACACTAAGCATTAATTAGATATATTATATACATAGCTATTATAACGATATAGCTATTCTAGCAGGAATTTATGATCAATGTTTGCTTCTGAGAGTACAATAAAACAGTTCCTAGCTGTTTTTGGATTGATCGTTAAGCTTTGTCAATGGCTTCAACGATTTAATCCTTCGATAATTGAGTTGGAAAGAGTTTTATACAATTTAGTTAAAAACTTCAAAACTTATGTTTATGTATATACTGCTGTATTCGGACTCAAGAGCTGTGTTAAGTTACATACGGTAGCGCGGTATCAGAATACTGCTGCGGTATCCTTTGCCTGTTGTTAGCTAGCCAGCCAACCAGTGACTCCGGGAACAAAGACAGATTATTTGAACTTACACAGAGAGTTCCGATGGAGAAGTCAAAGTCAATAATAGACCTGAGACGGGGCCATAGTTATCAAAGTGGTTTACAGATAAATAACTATTGTCGGACGATTTAATTACAGGTCAAATTCAGACCTGGAGATAAATCTTATACTATGGAATTCTCAAAATTAAAATTAACACAGTTTACAAATTTTAAATGTCCATTTTGGAATTATCAACTTTATCCTTTTCCCCAAATCCCAAATCCATCCGGGAGTGTGTCAACCGTCATCCGCAAAATCAATTTTAAAAATTTATAGAACTGAACATGACTGCTAGCACTAATCCAGAGTAATAAAACCAGGTTTTAGTTTGATAAATCTAAATCTAGTCACAGCTATTAAATTCTCACCAATGGTTTATCTCATGTCTAAGGCTCTTAATGACATCACACATTTTCTTACTGTATTATTTGGGTTTTTCTTATTATATTAAATTTAATGAGTCTGCTTCCCACTGGATGGTAAGTAGTTGCTTCCACCTATGGACTTCCCAATGGATAAATATATGGAATCTAATCAATCCCAGATAGATAGCGCGTCTTTTCCAAGCCCCAGGTTCTTTGTTACCAAACAAAAACAGTGCACTGTATAATACTATTGTTTCCTATGGGACAGAAAAGTGTGTGGTAATGGACAAGCTACAAAGGACTTTATTTATTTACATTTGGAATGCAGTGACTGCTTAATATCCGGTTGAATATTTATTTAACCGCATTATATGCAGTAGGTAATCAAATATTTATTCCTTTGCTGCTTATTTACACAATAAGAACACTGTGTACAACGTAATTTATAATTCTTTACGACGACGATTTTTTATGCATCCTGTAATAATAACAATAACAAATTATATCTCAGGTTTCGTTTTATAAAAATACACAAAAAATCTTAGATGGGGCCTTAAGTCATAAAAATAACGTTTCTATATCCTGTAGTTTGACAATTTATACTTTTATGCGGCCGAGGCGGCCATATCCGTTTATCAAGAAATTTAGTAGCTGCCTGCATCGATTGTGGGACGGTAGGAATTGAAAGGATTATTAATATTGTACGAGTGACTTAAACGTATTTATCGTACGTCCACGACATAAGTCACAAATTGATTAGTTTTGTAAATACCTATCTAAACAACCTACAAGTTAAAATATTTTGTAACGTTCATGTACTATACTATCTATGAAATTGAAATTAATCAGTGAAAGTAGAGTAAGGAACTCCATTTCATTATGTATTTTATCATCAAACGATATTCAATATACGTTATTTGCTTTCAAAGCCTCAACCTTATCAGTACTAGAGTCTACAAATCTATTTATAAGTCAAAGAATAACTCCACGTCCCACACATCACGAAAATGGTCAGTAGCGGTCCGTTTGTATCGACTGAGTGGGAATCGCAAGAATTATTGATATCGCGTGGTCATACAAAAAGTTTATAAAAGCAAGTAGAGCACGAACCGGCGGGAACAAAGTTTCGCGACGTTACTTATCTCCCGCCGCCTAGCTGACAGCTGCAGATGAAAAATTGAAATTGTGTGAGATAAAACGTAACCACTGCATCGCGAACAATGTGATGACAACAACTAGGTACGTAATAATTTTGCGTTTGCAACACGACAGCGATTAATTTCCGCAGCTGCTGTTACAAGTGGGGCTGCGATTGTTATGAGATTGTATTAAAAGGTTAAACTTTAGCATTTAGGTTAGTTTGTGCTTTAAAAAATAGGGACAAGTAGTTGTCGACAAAAGTTTTATGTCCACTAAAATTGTGGCAAGACAGTTTTGTCTCGTTTGAAGAAAATAACGTCTAGGTTATTGAAATTATAAATCTAGGTACCTTGGAGAAAGCTTAGCATAAAATACAGGAGCTTGAGGCGTTTACTTTAAATTTGATTGGTACCTACAGAATAAGATTACAAACGGACAATCAGAACGGGTCTCATTGACAAATGAAGCTTGTCTAAATAAAGGTTTCTGAATAATAGGTTGTAATCAATGTTATTTCTAAATTGAAAAACTCAATTGACAAAATGTAACAGGTTCATACAATTTTAAGTACTGTTTTTATGTAATCCTTTAATTAATCAAAAGGCAAAAATCATCATTAGGGAGTGAAAAATGAAAAATGAAAAATCAACGAAATAGCTGTAGAAACCTATCATATTTATTATGGAAAATAAATCGCTTGACACACATAAGTATAGATTCGCGTAACGCAGCATCGTTTTACGCCGGAAAAAGGGAAAGGAAAACAAAATATGCAAATGCTATCTCGCCCTACCCATATCTTATATCAATCCGTTACGGTCGATGGAAGTTGAATAGTGACAGCGATTCGGCCCTAATATGCAATAATAACGAAAACGTCAAGGGACCCTTTTCTATTTACGGAACTCCTCGAGCCACGTGAAAAGTCTCGCGTAAATCAAAGTCATAAATTTCTCCTATCGTGAATGAACATTTCTCTTTTGCACGAACGTCTACGTTGAATGGATAACGTCGACCCTCCCTCAGAGGATCACCTCTATCGAGTCATTTGCTTTTGTTCGTACGGCAATTAATAACAAGCAAAGGGCGTTTCACCGCAGGCGCCATTGGCATATCAGTAATGATCTAACGGCCAAGCTAAGGTTCTCCAATCGATCATAGTCGCTTGCGAGCAGCTTGTTCAGTGCCTGCAGCTCTTTAAGGTTTTTCAATAAGCCAAGCTTAAAAACTACATTTATCTTTAAATATCAATAAGTTCTTCAAAATATTCTTTTGAAATAAATTTTGTAATAATAAATTCTATTGAAATTAATAATTATGTTTTAATAATGGGAAATGGTGCATCAAGCAGACCTTCGCGTGTTTTTAACAAAATCATATCAGTCAAATCCAGTGAAAATATTGATAACAGATTATAATTTTAAAACTACATGTGTAATTAAAAGAACAGCAATTAAAACTAATTCGCGAGTTTACTATCATAAATATAGAAAATAAACCGGCATATATTATGTTGTTTATGAGTCCATAATTGCATGTTGTATTACTCCCAACAGTATAACTTTTACACTATTAACATAAAAATCGTGGTGTGATATTTAATTATTCTCTGTAAGTGTGACAATAACTAGAAATGTTGCAATAAAAGCTTAAAACATTCCATGAAAGATTAGCTAATTGTTAAATTGCGTGTCGTCCGTACTTAAAACGTTGATTGCTGTGAAATAGGTTAAACAATGTATTAGTAATGTATTTATAATATGGGGATAATGTTTAAACATAGATACTTTGAATATTTTGATGAAGCACTTCCTTTTCTGTAAAACGCCCGTCATTGTGTTATTTGTTTCTCATTACAGATTTAAGTGATTTATTGTAGTAATAGTTTTCTTTCCGAACTTTACTTTTAAGAAATTCCATAAAAATATTTCAAAAGAAATTTTATTACCGAAAAAACTAAACAGCACTCAAATTGTTTACACATTTATATGGTTGTTTAAAAGTTATGCAAAAAATTCAAATACCTATATAAACAATTTTCGCAATGGAATGAAGCGATAAAAGTCTAGGAAAATCCCCAAATAAGTTCAAAAAACGTTGTAACATGAATTTGTGGCGTGACTTTCTTTCCATTTTGCACGTCACATTAGTCTGTGGCGCTCAAACATTGGCCAAGTTGTATATCGTTTGTACCAAACTTGAAACTTAGCTGAGTAATTGGCCTCATAAATTGTTGTATTAATAGCTCAGAGTTTCTTAAAAGCTATTCATAAAGGCATTGGCTCAAAATATATATTTTCATGCTGTAATGCAAAAAATCCAAATAAAGTGCACAAGATGTTATGAAAGAACTTCTAGTTCAGACTTCTTTTCCATTTTGCACGTCACATTAGTCAGCAGCGCTCAAACATTGGCCAAGTTGTATATTGTATTTGTAACAAACCTGAAACTTAACTGAGCAATTGGCTTCATAAATTGTTGTATTAATAGCTCGGAGTTTCTTAAAAGCAATTCATAAAGGCTTTGGTTCAAAGTATATGTTTTTATGCTGTAATGCGAAAAATCTAAATAAATGGTACATGATGTTATGAAAGAACTTCTAGTTTAGACTTCTTTTCTATCTTGCACGTCACATTAGTCTGCAGCGCTCAAACATTGGCCAAGTTGTATATTGTAGGTATTTGTTACAGACTTGAAACTTAGCTGAGCAATTGGCCTCTTAAATTGGCGTATTAATGGCTGGAAGTTTTTCTGCAGCAATTCATATAGGTTTTAGATCAAAATATGTTTTATTATGTCGTAACCTGAAAAACCCAAAAGCCACAAGATGTCACAAAAGAACTTCTACTTTGTTCAAAATTCTTTTCCATTTTGCACGTCACATTAGTCTGTTGCGCTCAAACATGGGCTAAGTTGTATATTGTTTGTAACAAACTTGAAACTTAGCTGAGCAATTGGTCACATAAATTGTCGCATTAATAGCTCGAAGTTTCCCTAGAGAAGCTATTCATAAACGGGTTTTGGTTGAAAATATGTTTTGTTATGCTGTAACGCAAAAAAAAGCAAATTAATGTTCCAAGATATTATAACAGATCTTTTAGACCATTTTAGACATTTTTCTATTATTCACGTCACGTTAGAGTCCGACGCTCAAACATTGTCCTAGTTATACATATTATATAGTTTGTAACAAACTTGAAATGTAGCTGAGGAATTTTCCTCATCAACTGTCGTATTAATAGCTCGAAGTATCTCACAAGCAATTCATATAGGTTTTGGATCAAAATAGATTTTGTTACGTTATAACGCAAAATATCAAAATAATAGCCACAAAAACTTGTAAGATGACTCGAAACTTTTATTTCAATTTGCATGTCACATTGATCTGCAACGCTAAATATGTAAGTCGTTCAGTATTTAAGGCTAATATCACAAATGAAGTGATAAATTTGTGTAACATATATTTTCTACGCTACAATATTTCTATTTCACACGCTATAATTATGTGGCTTACTTACATATTGGCCGAGTGCTGTTTATAATAAACATCGAACTTAGCTGAGCTCTAAAGAATCAATTCTTGAAGTCAGTTCTGGATCAAACTGGTATTACGTTTTAACGCGAAAACCTCAAATAAAGACACGAAACGTTGTAAACAATAATGTGTGGCGCTACTTTCTTTCCATTTCGCACGTTATTTTAGTCTGTGGCGCCTAAACATTGGCCAAGTTGTGTACTGTTTGTAATAAACTTACAACTTAGCTGAGCAATTCGCCTCATAAATTGCCGTATAATAATAGCTTGAAGTTTCTTTGCCAACGATTGCCAAAGTGAGTACCGGACTTAACCGTTTACGTAACATTTTTAGCATTCTTTTTTTGTTTGAACTGGATGTATTGACATATTTATTAGAATAAATATCATAAGGTAATAAACTAACTTCACTAAATCACTGAATTTCGAAGCAGTTAACTCAAACCGATTAAACTGCAGTTTTAAAAGCTGATCAATAGATGATAATTTAGCGTCGGTGTTTTAAATCCAATATGGTGGATCGATTATTTTTAAGCTCCGTCATGATATGGGTATAAAATTATAGGTTTTCTAATAAAAATACGAAAAAGACAAAAACATTACTACTGATTCTGTCGCTTCAGAAACGTACCGAAACTTTTAACAACGCTGTCGTAGTACTAATAATCATAATAAGCTTTGGCCAATTAACCAGCTTATGATATTGATATGTTTCATACACTGAGTGTTACCTAAATTACGCTAAAATTATGTAACAACTAGAATGTTATAGTGCGGTACTTCATAAAATCAAATAGTTATATATTGTTAGACATAACCGTAATACATGATTACATAACAGTAATGCGAATAAACATTAAAAAATACTATGTAAAACTGTCTATTACAAGTTTTTCATAAGTATATAGTTCTTTTGCTAACTTGAAGTTATCAACGAGACTATTTGCCCACTGAAGTCAGTGCGCTAAGTAGGTTATATATGTAGTTGCAATAACGCTATATCTGAGGACTAGCTTAAAATGACTTTTGTCTGTCCCTTATCACATCCTTCAAGCCGCTATACAGCAAGGTTTGACACTTATATGATGAAGTAAGTATGGCGGTGCCATGGTAGTCACACTTTGAAGGTTTCCATTAATCAATACTTACTCCCTTACAACATTTGTTTTCAAAGTTTTCCTAAGAACGTTGTGCCTATCATATTTTCTCAGATACACTTCATCTCACGACACGTAATTAGGTATATGAAGCCTAAATATACTTAAGCCAAGTTGTAAACTGTTTGTAAGGAACTTAACATTTCATCTCATAAATGCCTACTTATACAATAACATCAGAGTTTCATTACGTAAGGACGAGTAGAGAACAGATTGAAGCACAGTAAGTACTCGAGTTTTATTTATATACCTACATAGCCTCTATATGATGTAGTCACTACTAGATGATCCCCGCGGTTTCACCAGCGTTTGAAAAGTAAATCAATAAACATGTCGCGAGATTGATACGGCGATA
>DWPV01003614.1:0-14906 GCA_018251915.1 Urbanus proteus proteus | reverse complement strand
AAAAAAAAAAAAAAAAAAAAAAAAATATACACGACGAATAGATAACCTCTCTTCCGTTGGGAAGTCGGTTAAAAAGGAATTGATGCGTCTTTGAGTGCGTCTAATTATTCCTCCAAGGGTAGGATGTTTGCATTTTGCAAGGGTTTTGTTATCACAGACACCAAGCAAATTGGAGTAAAACCTTGGCAGGAATAAGTCGAGTTTTTCAACACGAGTGGCTCTAATATTTTGTGATATTTTTTGAGTAGATATGACAAAAATCAGCAGTCTAACTATGACGTAAGTTCTTACTCTAACATTAACGTTATTAATAAAAATGTATTATGTATTATGTATGTTAATGACGTACTTTAGACTATGAAATGGTATTTTTTCTATTTTTGGCACTCGAAATAAATAGAAAACTACGTAATTAGAGATATTCTAGTCGATCTAAAATTGTTTGATTAATTGGATGGTACAAGGTTCTAATCTCAATCAAAAACTGTTTTTTATTGGATCGAAGTAGCAAACGAGCATGCAGTCCACCTAGGTAAGTGGCCACAGCCGCCCATGGACATCTGTAATCAACCCCAAATAAGATCAACCTCCTACCTGAGTTAAACCTGAGGTCTTAAAACTGTTCTCAAAAGTGTGTGAAACTTGGTAACCTGCACTTGGTACTGTGTACTACACAGGCCTCCCTTACTTTGAGAGGACACAAGTGGCCAGTAGTGGGCAGAAAAAAGTAGACGTCAAGACACTATCTAAATAAAAGCGAAAGGATATTGAAACTTGAATAATTGTCGCAGAGTCCAAACCACTTTTGTAAAATAGGTTTATTTTATGATTTTAAAATGTACCTATTAGTTACGTAACATCATAAAATGTATCAGTAAAAATGAAAAAAAAATGTTTTTTTTTTAATTAAACAGGAAGGCATAGATACTAGGTATTTTGTAGCTAAATCACCTAAGAAGCTATTGTAATTATAATTACATTCATAAAAAAAATGAAAATTGTACTATAAAGGAAAAAAATGTGAGTAATTCTATCAAAGTCAAGTTCAAAATGCTGTTTTACAAAAAATAAAAAGCCATGTTGGATGCACGACGAATCTTGACTCGCTTAAATGTCAAGTAGATGTTTATTTATAGACTATTTGTTGTGGCTAGCACAAAAACTTGTTTTAGGTACCAAATGTAGGTACTTATACATTCCCGGTATTATGATACGCAGTTTTAAGGTAAAACTTCGACTCGAGAGAACGCTGTCTCGCCTATCTATAGAAATAAATAAAATTGAAGTGTTTGTTTGTGATTTCAAAATAACAACTTTTTCCTTAATGCATATGAAAGTATACAAGATACCTATAACAAAAATGCAATAAAAAGTTTGTCGTCTTTCTGTCTGTTCGGCTGAGGTAAAATGAGGTTTTTCTTCTGTACCGCAAAATCTTATAAGCCATATATTAAATGATTCACTTAGTCCTTTTTCCTTTAACTATAAATAAGTCTTAATAAATTAGGGAGCTATACACCGAGTCTCGTCACCAAGACGCTTGTAACTACCCTTAATTAGGCGTAGTAACCAACCGTAAACAGTAAAACTTTTATTTAGGGATAGACACGGTGTTTACTCAAATATATTTATATGTATATAATACTAGGCGCTATAAAAGTCGAATGAGTCGTAAAACCCGGTTGGCCTGGTAGAGTTATTTTTTATTGAAACGCGGGGTTTAATGACCGTAGGACAGCCCTTGTAGGGTTTTGACCTTTAATGGTAACAGATCTAATAATGTAAATAACCGGGAAATTTGGGTAGGTACCTATTTCTATCGGTGTCCTTAGAGTTTTGAGAATGGTTTATTTTTTTTGCTTTTTTGACCATGTAGATAGGTAGATCATGTAGTCAACTTGATGGTCTCGACTGGTTTAATTGAAAGATAGCTGAAGGTCTAAGGCGTAACATAGGCTACTTTAATTTTTGAAAAAAAAAATTCCATCAGCGCGCGCTCCATGCGCACGCGTCGCGCGGGAATTCAGTTATGTGAAAATATGTATTCCTTTTTACTTTTTAAATGCGAGTGTATCCGCGGGGACCAGCTAGTTTTAAATAAAATATAATTTACATACAGACATGACAATATGATAATTACATGCAGACAAAAAAAGGAAAAGAATTACCACTCGTTTCTAAACTACTTTAAAAATAAGACAGCAGCGACATAAACTACTGTTGTAAGGTACTTTATGAAATAAAGATAAAAAATTGAAACAACAACAAAATCTCAGATTTCTGAATAAGGAATAATTTCATTTTTATTACTTACATTTTTGAAAACTATAACTTCGCCCACGTGCTGCGTTCGGAATAAAAATATTTTCGAAAAGTTTATTTTACGATCACACCCTTCACAGTCGGAATGAAATTGTAAAGGTGTTGTTTATGATAATGCTTTTCGAATTTGCTCCAATTTACAAATAAGCGTACAGGTTTCAGAAATTTCGTGTGGCACGATTGTTAGGAAATGGCGACTTTGAAGAATTTCACCGTTAAGCGAATCCTACATTTTACTTCAACATTTATAAATTTAAAATATGACTTGTACAAGATTGTCATTTCCTTTATTATACAATTTGAAAGTTGGTTAATGGGACGTATTTTTATTACAGTTATTCCTAAGTCATTCTTTACGTTAGGAATAATATTGTTCTTCTTTGCAACAAAAAACTCCTAAATAAGTCCTCCAGGAGTAGGTACCTAATATTTTAAATTCAAACCTAGCGTTCAATATTTAGATTGGGATGACAGTTAAAGTCACAGTACAACGCTATGTCATAAGTATGTCATAAGTTTAGGTACCTATAAGAAATGAATTGCATAATATGCACTTTTTATTTAAAAATCGCTGTCACTTATGAATTAATCTTACGATTATGAATAATAAATTCTCAAATATTGTTGTTACAACAATGCTTCGGAAGGATTATAAAAATGAAAGCATCGCTTTATAAACATTTCCAAAATGACTTGTCGCTTTATCGAATGTATTTTATTCAACTTTATTGGAAATTCAATGAATTACATTTTTACCAAAATATTAAACTTTTGAGATAAATTGCAAGTAAAAATAAATTGCAAATTAACAAACAAGAAAAATCTTAAAAAAATCAAAAAAAATTTGGTGGTTTATCCAAAACACATACATAAATATTCATGTTAGAGAATCATCGTAGACTTTGAAAATATTAAACAAATCCGTAACATTCCCTAGTATAGTTATTCATGAATAAAATCGTGTACAAATTTAACCCTTGACGCGCCCGTATTTACTTATTCAGAGATGGTTTAGTTTGGTATTGTGTGGTACAAGGCACGGAGATAAGCAAGTTATTCTAGATATGTATATTAGAATTATATGGAACTGAAACTTCATAGCATTGTGACTGTTCTTTCATAGCATTATGACGATTTAGACGTTTTCTTACTGTATAGAATAGCTTACTGGATAGAAAAGGCTTACTATATAGTGTATAGGTATGTCTAATAAATAGTTTTTATTTTCATCAATATTTTCCTTTCTTTAACAAATTTCCTTGACATACTTAATAAAATTATTAAATATTCTATATTGTCCGTTCTTATAAGATATTTTCAGTTCTGAATTTAACTAAAAGGGGAATTAGAAAATACATAGCATAGTTCATCTAGCCAATAAATTTAAAACCTTACTTTTAATAGAGTAAAATGGTTGCAAAATAGCGATAGAAACGTAAAACGCTTCAGCGCATGACTTGTCCAATCTATCCAACTAGGGCTGTTGTCTCTGCAAACACCAACAGGTGGCGTGTTTCCGTGATCTTTGATAGCGTATTGTGTTACAGCCTTTTACATTCCTAATGTAAGTCTGGGGAAAATTTGTTATGTTTACATTAGGTTTACAGTTTGGTAGGCTGACAGGGTGTTAAAAGAGAAAAGGTTAAAAAGGAACAAATTACACGACGACGCAAAATGTCAACCAAAAAGTGGCGAGCTAAACAGATACTATATGGGTCGGACACGCGGCGTTCTGAGTTCGATCCCCGGCCAAGTACACTTTCACACAAGTTCTGAGCTCCTCCTCTATGTTTGAGAGATTTTGGTATCCACGATAGGTACATGTGTGATGCAGAAAGTACAGACGTAAAAAGTGTTATTTTTTGTCATTTAAAAAAATGTGATTAATCGGTTATACAGCAAAATAAAAGGTAATTTTTCCGCTTAAATGGCAAACTGTTTTATTTAACCTTACGTTTGAAGTACTTAAAGCTCTTTAAGACCCATACGTGCCCAGAACATTAAAGAGTAACGATTAAAAGAGTCGGTTTACGTGTAATTGTTCTGTACCAACACCGTGGCACATTAAACTGTAACAGTTTAAACTTAAGTAGGGCCTGGGTTTTAAGCAGTTATTTTTTGTAAATCTTAAACTGACCGCCCATTAGTTTTAGCAACGATCTCTCGCTAATTGAATAAGCTTGCGAAGCGGTCAGCATTCGACGGTTTAGTTCGGTTTTAAATATGTCAGAAGTTGAGAAAACTTCAATAGCGTGATTCAGAAATCCTCATCTCTCAATTAGTTTGGGAAAGCCACCACAATTACAATACTTGAGCGGTAGTTACATAAGCATCTTATAGCAACTCCTGAAGAACTGTGGTTTAAGCAATTAAACCATTGCCCATAGAGCTTTGTTGTTTAAACGACCGAAAAACTGATTTAGCGATTAAGTAGTGGTTGATGCTACAGTCAAAACTATTGTCAAACTGCTTGGCGGTTAATTAATAGCTTATTTAGATGTAAAATCACATAAACAATCTTAATCTATCCTCAGCAATCTTACCGTCGCCAAGTACCCATTAATATGACTAAGAACCTATGTATCACCGAAACCTAAAGCTCTTGTTAGCGACTGAAGTTAGAGCTAAATATAAATTATATTCAAACATACCAATAAGCGCAAAAAATCAGCATTAACCGATAAGTCCCTTAGCTTTTGTTATCCTATTAAGCCTTAAGTTTTACACGCACCTACGGATTTAATGAGTGGAAGTGAGAAACCAGTCCTGGGTTGCAGTCGGCCGATACAGCTCCTGTGCGCGGACGCATGCAATGTTGCATGACCCTGTTCGCTTTTTTTTAACCACCTGTCGTATTGGCTGCGATAAGCGATGAGAAGTTAAAGTTCAAAGCCAAACTCAAGAGATAAGTTTTTACAGATACCCGTTTTTTTTAATATTAACTATCTATTAACAAAAGAATTAGAAAAGTATAAAACGGGTGAATATAAAAGATATCAAGATATTAGTCACATTCTTTGGGAAGTTTAATAATTAATTAATTGTTGGGAAAAGACTTTGCAGTAAGATCAAACTATAGAATACTGGCTAACAGAAAAAGTTAAACTTTAAGAATGAAGTCGGTTACAAATAAATGCACTAAGAAATACCAGAAAAACATGTGCATAACTGCATCATAAAAAGACTTACACAAGTAATTTTAACAAAAAATACACTGGAATTGCGCAACTTCTTCATTTGTTGAAGTCGATTAATAAAAGCAATGGCGATAAAAAAAACATTAACACACTTTTCCAATCAAGAACACAATAGCGCTTAAGACTTAAAGACGAAAATAGGAAAGCTAGTACGAATATCTGACAAGTTCCTTATAGATAATACTTTGTGTGTGATTATGAGGGATTAAAAGTGAGCTAAAGATCCGATTTCAACTGTTTCACGGGTTCGAGTTTGACACGAACGTAAGCGGTTGGGCTTGTGGAGGGATTAATATGTTATAACGAATCTAGGATAGTCTAGTAGTAATTAAGGTCTCTCATAATTGATGCAAGATTCTAATTTATGAATGATCGACGAAATTGACTTTGACGAACGATCACTTTGAGAAACTCTTTCCTGTATGTGTACCGGAAAGAGTTTCTCAAAGTGATCATACCAAATTAAGTGTAGTAGTGTGTAAAATGATGTTGAAAAATATCAAGAGAAAACATGTCTATGAGTTCTCTAAAGAAATTCTGTAAGGTGTGAGAAGTCTTCCAACCCACAATTGGACAGATGTATGCATAAACCTTATCATGGTGAGAGGAGACATGACATCGATTGTTGATTCAGCAGTAAGACAATACTGGGTTGAAGATGACAGGATTCTTGATCACTTAAATCAATTAAATGATATATAAAAATTAGTCTGAAAAAAAAATAGAAGAAGAAATAGTGAAATAATTAAAAATACTAATGAAGATAAAATACTCAAAAGATTCAATAATTCAAACTTCATAGATTTAAAAATTTCGTAATAAACAGACATATGAGTTACCAATGACGTGAGTTATTTAAAGAGAAACGAAGTGGGAGATGGCATAACGCGATGATATATGTGTGATTAACCCAAATTAACCCAAATCTGTATTGGCGCTCGAATTGTTTTCAAAACAAACAAATTCAAATTCATTGTTTTTTCAAAACGCTTATTTTCTAAATGATGAATGGTACTATTTTTAGAACACACGTATTGAGTCTAATGTTTGGCACTAGGTAATTAGTCTAGAAGTTTTCGAGCAAAAATAAATTAGAAATATAAATTTTACAAAAAGTAAAAACAGATATTACGAGATAACTAAAAGTTATGAATAGATTATTTAACCAATAAGTAAATATGTATGTGAACTTTAATTAACACATGTAATAACTTGATGTGTCTTTTAATGGTAATAATACAAGTCAATTAACTATCATAATTTAGTAAATAATAAACCTATTCAAGCTAATGATAGAATACCATTGACTTAAAGTAAAAATAATATTATCACGGAATTAAAAGGCAAACAAAACATACGGGACATGTGGCGCCATATCAAGACACACATAGTAGTAAATGTGCCGTTACACCAAGAAATAGAAATAAAAAACGAAAATAACTTGCAATAACAACACAAACATAAGTTAAAAATCAAAGCAAGGAATTCGCGGAACTTACAACGCAGAAACGTAAGTGTCTTCAGAAAATGACTCTACTCAGAAAGATATTTCTGTAAATACTCTCGGATGGCGCTAAATAAGTGGAATTATCGCGCTTAGTCATGACTTAGTGCGAGATCTTTAGCGAGCTTAGAATTTACGTGCACTTCCTTCTCAGGTAAAGCTTGTTAGCTTCGTTCTCTTCACTTACACGTATGTGTTGTTTTATCTACGTTTTCTTTGTCTATGAATGTGTATGTATCAACTTTTTATGTACATACCCTTACTAGAGTATTATTAGTGTTTTTATTAATGATGCAATATTAAATTTAAATGTTTTTGACGTATTTGCTACTAACACCTATTTCGTTATTTGTAAGTAGTATTATTATTAGTAATATTTTTAAGATATATTTTTATCGTGAATTTGCACCCTTTGGCTTTATGATTGAAGTTTTATTGGCTTCTTTAATACTGAGATTTCTGATGTGGGATTAAATCAAAATAAATAAATAAATGTTTGAAAATATTTAATAATCTATATCTGATTGAATAATGATTCCTTATACTACTACTTTTACTACTTTGTTTACTCGTAATTCTTCAATGTAAGTATCATAATAAACTTTACTACTAGTGTGACTATGGTCCGCTTGTTAACCTTACGCGCTTGATACCGTTCGTCCCGTACATGAGTGATCGTTTTCATAGTCCCGTCTATTCCTGGAGTCTATTCCCGGTCGGTTATGACAATAGCGGCTCTGTGGTGCCGGATGCCGGGAATGACCAATTTACGACCGGAACTCCTTTATGGGGACGATTGACCGATTGGAGTCTTTTTTTTTGGAACGGTCAGTAGGTACATGTGGTCAGAGTCTGACAAGATGTGATGACAATGCTTTCTTTGGATTTTTTTTAGGAGATGGTTTGAAATTACCGGAGACCTTTTAAAAATATTTGTGTAACCCCTATGAAGACGAGCAGCTATATGGAAATAGCTTCATGCATTACATCCCATCTTCATACCAAAAGATTAGAACAGTTCGATATCAAACTAAGAAAAGGAACAGAAATTAGAACGTTTTATGTCGCAAATGTTAAGTAATAAATATAAGAAATGATTTTCATTAAATATGCAACGTTTACAAATTCCCAACATAGTTTTGTGAGGAATATAAATAGTAAATTTATGATGATTACCACAAACACATTAAAATTAAAAATTTTATATTGGCATTGTAATTGGTAAATTGATGATCGTTTATTGATAAATGTATAAGATAATATGCGAAGACAGTGGATACAGAAGGACACGATATTAAACAATCCTTCTAAAAACAGGAAATGATAGGCAGGAAGAGCTTATCAATAAGACCAATCGGAATAAATTACGCTAGGTCTTCTACAATATCCGAGCGATAAAAGTATTATAGATAACTTAAAAATTAATAATAGTTTCACTATCTACAAAAATGTTTAACGAATAGCAGAAATATTTAAATATTTTATTTCAAAATGTTAAATGCATGAATGAAATTAATAGTAAATATGTACATAAATATTTATATTAGCTCTCTAATAACAGAACAATAATTATATAATGCATAAGATTCCTACTCTGTCCTAATAAACTCCATTCATACGATTCGAATCAAAGTGGATTCGGCGCATGATAAGGTTATCGCCTAATTGTCGACACTTCATGTGTTACTAGCAAGCCACACACGTCGATCAATCATGGCAATGCCTTTGTCTTTACGTCCAATAATAATATGTTTTTTCCCATCCGATGATTTGTGAAGACAGGACGTAGTCACAATGAGACCGCGGTGGATGCGGGCGAGAGAATGGTACTTCATGGTACACGCATTGTGAGGACACATGTGTTAGACCATTTCTTGAAAGATGACAAAGAATAACCTAATTCAACCTGTTCCAGGAAAGTATGTTTTGGGGTCGTTCCCGTATACGGTTTTTGCGAAATAAACGCAACGTACTTCATATTAAACGGTTTAAGACTGATAATAATAAGAAGTGATACTAAATCCCTTTATACATAGCGCCCACATTTGCCAATTAACGTAAGTACCTACACATGGTAAATAATTATATCAAAATGACTTTCACGATATTTAGTCTTGACAAAAATATCGCACAACATAAATAGTACGACAAAATACCACTTCCGAAAATTTCAATTCATTTAAATTTTCAAACAAACATGGTACACTTCAAAATACAAAAGGAATATAAACCATTCAATATAAATACAAGAATGACATCATTGAGACAACAAGATTAGTATGCAAAGCAGCTAACGCGAAGAACAAAGTATCAACTGAAGCGAAACTAAAAAGCCCGTGGCAGAATTAATAGGCGAAGTGGCACGCGATACCGATCCATCAGTTCAAAGGTTTCCAGTTAATGAATCAAACGACAGCGGACTCGCAACACCTCTTTTGTGGCCGGACAAAATTGACTTTGACGGAACGAACGGAGCCAAAATAACCAATCGTGTCCAACCCATTGTGCGTGGTATAATTAGAACGCTTGGAAATAAACACGTGGTGGCAATTATCGCAGCAGCGGGTTAAATGAGGCACCGAGGAGATGTCGTTAATGGGCTCACTCGGCCCCCGGCATCCGGCGACGGAATCGTTCGCAAACCGAAGAAAAGATCATCTGACTCGGGATCTAACCTTTCAAAAACAACATCAAAATACAAAATCCTAGCAAAAAAATATATTATAAGTACATTAAGAAATAAGTTTAATAATTCCTTAATGTATCAAATTTACACTCAAAAGATTTCGGTCTGAAACAATAGAGACTATACTGATATTAAATCAAAGTAACGGAGCGTAAAATATCGCAATTTCAATGGACAGCTGTTACACCATCATATCCATCAGCGTGTTAAATTTAAACTTAGTAAATTTGTATTTTAAATTTTAAATGTATCCATGAAGGTAAGCTACAGCGAGTATTAATCATCTCAGTGGGCCGCAACCCTGGTCGCCATACATCACGTACAAACGTACACTCATTCGTTGAAACGTCTCGCTTTTATTATCGTCCCAACATTGTAAACGTCTCAATCCCTTTGATGACTTCCTGTTCATCATTAGAGTGGCTCATTGATTCAAAATCGAATTTTAGTCCTTTGCGGTCGTTTAAATGAGATTAATGCTAAGTTACGTTGTCCGTTGCAATAAATTATTATTAAGTAGCATCTTCATTCACCTGGGTTTACGAGCTTACCTATTAACCTCATACATCATAACCATACTCATATATTATACCTATCGCTTAATCTAAAGATATGTTTTATGAATTAAAATTATTATATTAATCAACCAACAAGTCAAGTATAAGATATAAAATTCATGCTACATACACATTAACGAAATGACATATACTATTATTGAAAAATGTACAAGAAATTAATGCGATTATAATTGCGAACAAAAAGGTGGTTTTTAATTGAAATTGTTCGACAAAGTTAGTGTTGAAATATTATAGACGCATAAAGAGGTAGCATGTTATGCAATAAAAAGGTCTCGCGGCTCTCGCGAATGCTTAATGAACCACTCTATTTTATGGACTAGTCCAATAAACGGAGCTGGCGTTTCGGAACGAGTAGAGAACACGAAACGATCGTAACACTAAAGGACACTTGCCTTGCAAGGGAATCATAATAAAATTACGTATGTAGATGGATTCATTCGATATGAAAGCACTAAGCCCATTCGATTATAATCCTTTTAGATTATGACGCGGAGTATTCCAAGGCATTAAGTGTTCAGCAAAAAAACAGCTCAATAACGACTGATTGTACTTTTAGAAATGTATTGCTGTAATAAAGTTATAGCAAGGTGTGTCTTTTCCGGTAATACATTGTTAAACTAGCTTTGCCCGCGTCTTTATTCTTTCCAATCATCTGAAAGTTAAACTTAATATAAAAAATCGAAAACCATGATTTCATGACCAAATTCTAGTCAATTAATTCTAAGATAATTCTAGGTATGTATTCAACCATAATTAACACATATTTACTTTATTTTTTGGACTTCATAGAGTTCAAAACAGTTCTGGCACTATTGTGACATTAAATATTAATTAAGATAGAAACCATGCAATTAACAGAAACAGTTATGACATTTAATTTTATTATCCCTAGGAATATCATGGAATGGCTGACAAATGTATGGCTAAAGAGAAAAAAGAAGTTCATGAAGTCGCGAGACCGGCTATTAATATTTTATAGAGGAAATAATTAACTAAAGATAATATAAACGTGTACAAACAAGTAGCTGTTTATTGCATTCATGCCGTCAGTTTGTGAATTGCGATAATTATCTCGTTCATGTTATCAGTGAACCTATTTGCATACAATATTCAAAATTTATTGCTTTGTGTAATGAACGAAGTACTACGTCAAAATAATATATGAGTATGATAACACTGAGAGCGAAAGATATTGTTAACGACGTTATTTATCAAGAGCATCTGTTGGTTCTTGATTACTTCGGTTAAGCAAGATATAATCTGATATCTTTTTACACACTGCTTTTAAACCTCTATTAGAAGCAAAAAATATCTCATATTAAAACGCTGGATTCAATCAAGCTGATACAAGATTGATATAAGTAAACGACTATAGAGTGGCTAATGCATTATTATTAGAAGTTATGCTACTATGTTAAGTGGCTCCTATCTCTCATAGAGATACTTATCCTACGCAAAGTATAAATGCGGGTACAGATACATCTCTATCCTTAAGGATTAAGTTTCTATCAATAAAGTAAAATCTGATTTGATTAAGGTAAGAACTTTAACAAAGTTTGAAGGAAATATATGTGAGAATTGTCCTACCATTGTCAAATAATTCAGAGAATTAATTAGGTTACCAATAAACATATAATTTAAAGAAATTACTAAATCTTTATCTCAATCAACATGTGTAATAAAAAATTAAATACTTACTGGGCATGATGATGGTAGTGCGTGGCGTGATGCATGGCTGTGGCTTGAGCACCCGGAGGAGTGGCCGCATGGAACGCGGCGAACGCCGAGGGAAACTGTAGTGGCAAGAAACCACCGCTGCCTGCAGTCCCAGGACCGCCTACCGACTCCCGATCAGGCATTATTCAGAGTCCTATCACTATAACATCATCTAGTCCGTCTACACTATCACAATCAGTTCAAAACACTCGATTAAAGTCTGTTCAAAAACTAATCTCTTTAACTTTTACCACCAATTCGGTCGTCAAGTCTTTTCTAGTCTTATTTCCATTTTCTTCTTCATTGTCATCTTTCTACTGATTAAAGTCTTTCGCATCTTCAGAAAAGTCCGTGTCAGTTTTGAAACGCCTCATATTTACTCGCCTGAAACAAAGAGATGATTATCGTTAATTACATTCAAAATTCGGTAGCCACAGTTGCTTTGTGGTTTTTGTGCTGATAAAAAAGCAAGTTAATGTATGTGTGTTAAGTTTGCGTGCCTGTCTGTTGTTACTTCAATCGCTTCCATTATGTCTTCATTTTTACGAGTGAACGAAACGAGTTATCCTCAAGTTTGCATTATAAAGGTTCTTCAGATGAAAAACTTGTTCAAGTCGATCGGTAAATACTAGAAGTCACGTTAGGAAAGTCTAAAGCTCGTTGCGATTTGGAATAATGTAGTATCGTATCTACACTATTAAATATAAATTACTAGATGATGCCAGCATTTGAAAAGTAAATCAATAAACATGTCATGAGATTGACACGGCGATAAAACAAAATAAATGTATCACACGGGAACCGCACATTTTCCCGGGATAAAATGTAGCTTATATGTTATGACTGTCAGCAGACTGTCTATGTCTGCACCAAATTTCATCTAGATCCATTGAGCCGTTCTTAAGGTATAGATTAACAAACATCCATCCATCCACAAACACTTTCAGCTTTAGAATATTAGTAAGATAGTAAGAAGATGGCTGACGAAGTCGATTGCGTGCAACTCGCAGTTAACTTCGTCGTCTGCTCTTTATTAGGTGATAATAGTACATTTATATTGATAACAAAACTTCAAATGACTGAAGATTATGAGTTCTATGTAATTTAACCTAAGAATAAACAGATGCGCCGTTTGATTAAATGCAACCGTCACATTTGGTCCATATGCGGCAGTGACTAAATAGCTTTTATTTAAGGTCACCAATCAAATGCTTTGAACGAGAACTCTTTTTGAACCATTTTCAGACTTTAAATCAGAAGAGTCTATCTTCTTTTGGTTCCGCTTTTGTTGTATTGGCTGATTTAATATACAAATATACTTCAAAAATGCTTTCTACGGTCATAGCTCATCGATATAATAGGATGTACATACCTACGCTTTAGTTATTAAAAAAATGTACAATCAGACTATCATTACAGCTATATATTCTGTGGTCATAGTATATTTGTGGCTGTAATTGTATGAGTTATACACGTACCTGCTATACCTAGTCCCTATTTTAGTTTTGGCTAGTCCAGTGTCGATACTTCGCAAGATCCAAATCTTTTATATTTACAGTACAACGGTACACTAGTCGAACTAGACTTATCATTACTCTTGATATCTCGATGGTGTTACGTTTCGTAACCTGGATTCTATTATTGGAAATTGGTTTACAAATTTAGCTGAATATTTTGAATGTGAAACAAAACAGAATTGTGGTACTTGTACATTACATAGTGTTGTAGGTAATAGGTAACAAATATATTCAGATGTTTCAACTTTGTCCTTACCATATCTCGGTAAGGTAACTTTAATCTTATTTGGGGTTGATTACAAATGTTTATGAGGAGCAGAGGCCACCATAATCTAGGACTTAAAATAAAATAATTTGTATTTAAACCATACTTTTCGTAGTATGAAAATCCATATGCTAAGTAAACAAAAATTATATATGATGTGGAGATTATGTTTCCACCCACGTTTTCCTTGATTTCCACATGAAAACTTAGTTCAATCTTTGTACGACGACACATTGTTTAAGTTGACCTTAAATTATTTCCATTGCGTAAACGTATTCATTCAAATATCAATGCTACAATCAATAATGTTTTTTTTCATATACTATAAAAACGCGTATTCTCATGCCAATTCTAACAAGCAATGGGACTTTGTTATATTTCTGCGTATTCCATTGAAAGATTCCAGCAAGTCATAGTGACGTAATACAATCAAATCGGAATCAATTCCTAACATAAACGGTGGTCGTAATTGAATTGTGTTAACGCAACCGAGTTGCGATGTAATCGGTTCCATATAATTTAGTGTGGTTTAGAATCGATCATAGATCTATTGGCTTCTTATTGGAATTATGTTGCTTTGGCGATGCTTTGTTCTGCGTTGTCGTGTTGTCGAATATAATCTAACGATTTATTGCGGTGACTGCTAACATCATAGGTATTGATTTTAGATAGGAACTTGTCTTGCCTATGGGCGGTAGTGACCTGCCATCCGGTATCTTTCATATTCATTTAAAAAAAAACGTCGCTTTCTACACACATATCTCCACAGTAGGATTTCCTGTGTTGTGGGTGCCATGGATACACAAAGAAACAAACACCCAGAACAGAAATCTAAACTCTTCATTCAGATATCTGTCTAGCCGGGAATGGAACCCGGGACCTACGCGTCAGACCGGTATAATAACCGTTCCGCCACGGGGATCGTCAGCTTTGCTACTTTAATATTTAAAAAGTTCAATATTCTGTGTGATGTTAAAATTACACATTTAAAATGACTTGATGACTTGATTTAAAATGACTTGATGAATGAGTGTGATGTGTGGTAGACTTCAAACCACACGAGGCATTGCAAAGAATACCCCAGGGGTAGGGTATTTGTGGTTGATAAAAATATTTATATG
>DWPV01003613.1:0-14907 GCA_018251915.1 Urbanus proteus proteus | reverse complement strand
GCGTACGTCACCCGACTGCGGCGGGTCGAGCCGCAGTCTAGCGAAAGTCGCTGATTAAAAGGCAAACACAGGTTCGCTCGTCTGAAGTATGGAGCGGGCATATCTACGGTATGTATCTATGTTAGAAAGTAAATATGTAGCAACCGGTACGCATGGTGTTATGGAGATCGTCGATAAAAATGAAAGCCATGGTTGTGGTCACTTGCGGTTTGAGCACGTACTTCCGATATCTACATTAAACGGTATAAATAAACATATGTAATAAAAGCATTAGTTCAGTTTAACGTCTTAATCATCGTCGCCAACATTAATATCTTTTTTATACTCTAACTAATGTATTCAGAACTTTACTGATTTATTTACTTCATAATGTCTCACTTACAGTAAAGAATAATTAAAAAAACAAAGTAAAACAATATTTAATAAGAAATTATGTCTTATTAATCAGCTGTAACTTCTTATAACTTTGTACTTTGAATTATAAAAATCTCCTGTGGAATCATAACATAAACAAAATGCCTCACCGTACTTGTATGTAAATATTATGACATTTCACACACATAATTGAGATATTTTAAATTGTATGTTGCTTACTTGATATTAATTAGATTTAATAATAGTTTCAAAGCTATATATGTATTTAATGATGTATTAAAGATATAAAGTGATAAAATACAAAATACTGGTGACTTTGTTCTTGACACATGTCGCATACTCGAAATTAAATTGTGATTTATTTACTGGCATGTGACTTAAGATTGAGGAAAAAAATAGTAGAATAGATATATTATATACTCTTCTACACGTTGGTGTATATATTGTATACGTACGAGTACTCTAATCTCTAAGTGCAGAGAATCAGCATTGAAAACTATTTAACTACACATTTAAATACTATTAAATTATATTATTTGTCCTTTTACAACATTTACTATATTGTGTCCAGATTGTACCTAATCATGATTTTTGGTGATTTTTATTTTATTCCTGTATCGATTGTTATCCATTTAATAGATTATATTTAGAGTTATTATAGATAAAATATAATGTGTAGTTCCAATTTGTATCATGGTATTCCATTCACTATTTAAACCATCCATGGTGTACGAAATATTAAAAATAAGTACAATTTTGGTAAATCAAAAAAGTGCTCACTTTTCTTTCACGCAGTGTTGACTTATGAAATCTAGTATTAATTTTACACCAGTCTGATTCGCATAAAGAACTCGTGACCAGGTGTGACCAGGCCATTTCTGTCACTTCCTGAGTAAAAACCAGTCACGTGGTAGAAGCAATCAATCTTGCTAGTGAATGCCTCCATAGTTTATTAGCCTCTGCCTTACAACACACTCTTTCGATAATTTTTCTCATCAATAATTATACTAATTCATTTAATTAAGTGATTTGTAGACTGGTATAGACATCTTTTAAGATAACCAGTTTTATAAGAATAAACAGCTGTGTTCAATAAAAAAAGGTTTTGTATTCACATTAGCACGTTCGATAAGTATTGTTTTTTTTTCAAAGTAAATTGTAAAGAATTTACGAGTATGATTTAAAATAACATTATCTAGTTCTCCTTTAATGAAATCAACTGATTTTTATTTCGTTGTTCTTTGTTCTTTCATAACATAACAATGTGACAAAAAGGGACATTCACAGCTGAGACTTCATCACTACATAGTACCTAATTACCTATACAACAAAGTCGCTTTCCGTTGTCTGTCCATAGGGTATGCTTATATCTTTAAAATTAAGCAAAAGATTTTGATGCGGTTTTCTTCATAGATAAAGTGATTCAAGAGAAAGGTTTATATGTAATTTAATGCTTGCGAAGCCACTGATAAAAGCTAGTTATGAATAAGAAATAGTAACTTCATGGTATTTTGTATGCAAACCGGATGCGAAATGCAACTAAATAAACAGGAACCAATACAGAAGCTTCTGCGAAGGTTACTTAAACAATATACGATCATTAGACACGAAAGAAAGTATGAAAAACAATCGTTGGTGGGAAAATAGCTAATTTGCACAACAATTCGTTTGAAGAAGTTTCTCCGTTCACTTGTTGCTTGACCGGAATTATGATTGGGCAATCTCCAGACTGTTTCTTTTACCTTGCTCTTAAAAATACGTTTAAGTTTGAAATACTTCCGATACGCTAAAAACAGAACTAGGTAATCGCGGTTTCAGTGCGTCAACATCATCGCCGTTCTATTCAGTTAATAATAACAGCATAACATTGAAGTTTTTTGGTTTAAAAGACGTAGTGTGGGACCTAAATGAAACTAGGTACTTCCTTGGACGCCGTCGAAGGCAATATTCATTCAGCAAGGGTATGTATATGTCCATGAGTAAACCCATTTTTGTCTTTGGGGGTAGAAACGCGCCTATGCATTAGATGAATAGGATATGGATTTGATAGGTTATTTATAAATCGTTTGCTAATAACAATGATCTTATTGGATAGCAAAATCATTAAAAAATTAAGTAAAATGTATTTACTATTTTGTAAAACAAAGTTTCTTGACCAGATTTGTTAGAGGTTTAATCATATTCAAGTAAAACAGTAATTTTCACAATCTTTTCTTGTCCGAATTCACAATGATAATCCCGATAGCTGCACAGTGGCGCCATCTGCTCCAAATCCATTTTAAATGCTAACAACACCATCTATCAATGGAACGCTGACATCGCGGTGTAACAATTTACTAAGAAAAACGTATGCGTAGGGCAATTCGTTTTATTGTTGTACTTATACTAGTATTGTCGACTTCACTAGAGTCATTGCCTGTCCTTCAATGTATTTTCTTTGTTTTTGCCTACATTCAATGCATGACATTAAGTTAAGCATTTTCAATACTATACCGAAAATATTATCTCGTATGGTAGTGTATGGACAGCACAAAATGAAGGTTAAAGAGTCATTAAAATAAAAATATAAACATTTTTTTCAAGATTCAGATATTAAGTAAATCCAACTCAGTGAGGCATTGCTTACATACCTACCTAAGTGGGTTATATGGCGACGGGCCAAATTTACATGCTTGATTAGGCTAAATGTATAAGTTGGGAATCAGTTTTGATCAGTCTGGAAGATGACAATTTCTAGAAAGTAACATAAATTTACACCGTGTATTGAAATACCATTGAAAAAGTATAAGCAACAGGCAAAGTAAACCAGCGTGTAAAAGCACGTCTATAATAATAGCGAGTAGTTAAATCCTTGAGGGCGCTCGACTAGCAAGCCTCGACATTCGTATTATCACCTTACCACTTTCACAGTACGGAGCTAGTTACATTTATTTCATTTTGTAAGCACGATCCTGTTTTAATGCCGACTGGACTTCAGTTTTGAAACTTCAAACGATTTTAAATATTATAGGTAAGTGCTAATACGTAAGTATATCTATTTTTTGTTCAAGTTTATCAAATTTTTTATTTATAAATTGTCATGAAACAGTTCAATCAAAGTTTTGTTTTCGAACCTTTGAAAATTCGTGATATAAAATAATTGCCGTAAAACTTTTGTGTCAATTTTACTTACAATATATTTTTGTATATTTAAAGAGTTTAAATACAATAATTTACAATGATTGACAAACAACTCATAGCTCAGAGCCACATTCCATTTTAGAGAAAAGATAAAAAAGCAAATTTTCAAGTTTTGATGAATGCGATCATTGCTCTCGATGTTAATACCCATTGGTCGATGTGTCACGTCATTCTTGATTCACGCCTGCATCCCAACATCCCACGTTCATAGGCTTGGGTAGGTCGAGGCAGACGAGGCAGACAATGTCAAAAATACATATATATCGTGGACTATGGCTATGGACTATGGCTTATAAGTTTTAATAATCCTCTTATTTAATAGAATACGAACCAAAAAATAAATAGTGTGACATATTAACTACGTAACAATACCTACTTGACTCTAAGAGTTGTAAATGGGCTTTCTCTTCATTATCGCCATTATGTTCATAATCGCTACCATAATTAACATCATCTTAATACTTATCAACATAGACGTTTATATCATAATCATCAATATCAACTAATTTGGGTTTATTTATGTCTTGTAAACATTGCTTGTGAAGAACATACATAAAAAATACATACATCCGAACACACCTCCTCCTTTTTGAAGTCGCTAAATAGAACGAATGGTTACTAATTCAAAGCAAAAGGCATTAAACTTACGTTTAAAACGTTTAAAAACTCGTTCGTATAATGTATCACATGTGTACCAATCTCGACTTAAGTGATTGACAAATTTAGTTCAGACTAGTTACGAATCTATTATAGCTATATAAGGAATGCTAAAAATTAAGGTTGTCTGAAGTTCAACCAGCGCACTTGACTTGCTTGAGCAAAGAAAAACTTGATATATGAAGTTCAACTAGTGGAAATACCAAATAGGGTTATATAGTTACCGGAAACATTTTCACGATTCTGGTTCGATTTTGGGCAAGGTGATCGTGGTTAAGGCTTCTACAAAAATGAAGTTGTAGGCTGGGTAATAATGTATGTATACATTTTAGCCTCGTTAAGTGTTACTGCGTTTTTGTTGAAAAGTGAAGTAGAATTTTTACGAAACGTTTCAACTTGTTCCTTACGGTAACAACGCATATTTGAACGATTTCGAGCTGAATTCTCATTTGAAGTTTACTAAAGACCATGTAGTGCACTGACAGATACTGTAAAAGACAACTTGGTTTATGTTTGTATGTACCTTGCCTTTAATTGCCTATATTACAGGCTATTTGTCCAATTTAGGCAGTTGACGATAATATTTAAGATAGACAATTACAATTAATGCTTGTAAATACTTTAAATATACATCGTAATTATACACTATACATAAACAACACACAAGAACAACATACAAGAATTATTATTATACCTTGCCTTTAATAAAACGATCAATTTCAATCCTTTACGGTGTAAGTAAGTGAAGTCTTAAAAATAAATAAAAATATAAATCTGTAAAATATGACCATTACAAGGCAGAAGGTTTCGCGCGGGTAACATAAAACATAATGAGGCTAATAAAATAAATTAAAAACAAAAGCAATACAAATGATCCAGATTTATATTGAAGGTACATTCTTAAATTGGAACAACAAAAATCGCAGTCACGTGGAGATGACCTCACAAAGCGGACACCGGTCGACCTTTACTTAACAACATCCTGATCGTCTCTCACGTGAAAAGAAGCGTCACAAGTGCAACAAAAAACCATAAAACCCATAATCCCACCATCATAAGTATGTACATAAAATTTAAGAGAATTGAGAACCAATAGTTAATCATCATCATTAGCAATTACTCAAATTTAATTAATTCATTATGATCCGAATGCTAGATTTACGTCTATCTTAAGATTGATAAGGAATCCACCATGCTAAGTACGGATAATAGAGTTCAACACAGATACATTTCCTTAAAAAGCTTTCAATCACTTTTGAAGACATTTCTAATACACATACCTAATGCACATAGCATGGATCATGATTAAATCAGAGGTTGGTATGGGTTGGTATCATGTATTTGAATTCTGGATTCCTAGTATTAAATGTCTAAGTTTTTGGCAGTAAATTCTTAATCTTGATTTATATACAATCAGTATAATTTAAACCCACAATTTATTTGTATGCGTTAAAGTAACGTATTTATATTTATTCATGTATATTCCTTGACCTGGCAACAAACACCTCCTCATATCTCCTTATATCTTAGAAGTATTACATAAATATTCGTATTATTTAGTGCTGTGTTATTCGTACCGCATATTTAGTGGGTGTAAATGAGAAGCTAATACCTAATATAATTTATACAAAACTACAATATAAGCTAAATAATTTTAAGTAAGTAAATATAAGTAATATAAATAATAATAAACTAATATTATAAATAAAATAAATGAGCCCCATCGCTCTCCCGTGGAAGTGTAACCAAGTCACTGGCAGCATTACCTCGCTGTATGCCAAATTTATTTGTTGGCCGAGATAGGCCCCAGCTCTTGGGTCACTGGAGGCCTCATTCAGACGCGAAGACAAATCTTTATAAAATATCTTCGCTTCTGGTCCCCACGAACCTATCGTCTCGACTGCGAAGGGCACATGTAGTTATTTGAGATAGCTGCATACTTAATTCATTTGGTTCTGTGGTAATTGATTTCTATGTATGAATTACATGGATATGTAATTACAACAATGCAAAATCGGAGTAAAACAACAACAATGAAATTATAATATTGTAAATATATTACGGAAGTATTCACTTAAATTAAATTTCTATTATTATTCAAGTAATGCAATAAATAGCTTTTAAAATAATAAACCTAACTTGAAAGCATGTAATATGCAACGATTTAACGATTTCAAAATATCGTTTTCTAAATTAAATTTTTCATTAGATATTATGCCCGTTTTGTTCAATTCTTTGTAACAATCGTTACATCAATCCTTATTATTATTGCTTAATAACTAAACTAAGTAACAGTCGGATAACTATTAAATTACAAATGTAATAGTAACGGAGTGCCGTATGATTGTTAATCAGCCATTTAGTCATGATTGTCATTTTTGTAAGAGGCTTTTATTGTTCGATCTAAAGAGCCGTGTCGAAGATTTTAGTCGTTAGTAATGAATTAATTTTCTATTCGAATGTCAGGGGTATACACACCACATTCATCAAAGGTTTACTTAAGGCGCTAAGAATTATGATGTTTCAAAAAGCTCAAATAATATTATCTCTTAAAAGAAAACCGAAGTTTCAACACTATGAGAAAACCAATCTGCACCATTTTTGCTTCAGATGAAACTTGTGTCTAGTGAGGCAGAAATATAATGAATATCAATACATGCGGCGAAAATGTAGAGTCGAACAAGCAAACGATCAAAATATTTTCTTTATGAGGAAATAATCCATTTATAAATTGTGTTGTATATTTTTCTACACGTACAACTACATATATAATTTAAAAGTAAATGGTCCATATTATGTATATTTAATATAAAAAGATTTGTATATTATTTTAATATCGATACACATATTTATATTGTTATTCTATGAATATATATGTCACGGTCATTCTCGGTTAGAAGATACCTATTAAAGTTTTATTTACAATTTTGTGCCCATGCTATAAAAAATCTTACAATGTGATAAAATAGGTACTAATAAGTATACCTATGTACCTACTGACGAGGTGTTGAAAAGATAATTGAGTATTGAATTGTATTCTAGTGTCAATCATAAACTGCCGTGTTTTTATCGAATTTTAAGCATTCTTGTCACGATTGAGCAATTTGAGAATCAGTTCTGACTTAAGCTAAAGCGACGAGACGAGATATTTGATCTGCGCTTAGTAGAAGACACATTTCGAATATTTAAACATGACAAGACAGGCTTACTAATTCATATTGAAATCGTGAATCAATCGGTTCAATCTTTGAATCAGCTAGAACCCCCCTCTTATTATTTTGTTAGGTCTAAGATAAGAAGCTTCCCTATATTTGTTTGCAAAAAGATCTGACAAAGAAAACGCTGTTGAACATTTTATCCCAGACAATGGAGGTAAATAACGCCCGATAGCTCATAGGCTTATAAATACCAGTCAGCTTGTCTACAACGAATCACTGAACGGAGCTCGAGAAACGTGAATCACAACATTGTTAACTGAATGAATAACAATGCCTTATTTTCAACCATAGCGGAGATAGAATGCCTTAATGGGTCGCAGTACTATGGCAGAACTACATTGAGTCCGCAGGTACTATTATTTCTGCAGTCTCACTATAGGTAATAGTTAACTTTAAATAGTCTGAAATAAATAAGTAGGTATATACCAATCGGCTTTGTACTTACTTGGTATAATTATATAATAACAGAATCCACTTCCTTACTGACTTTTCTTGAACTAAAAGTCTGTAAATGATTAAAACAAGACTGCGTCTATATGCAGCCAACTAGATTAATTCACAGACACCCAATAATCTCGAACAAGTTCGCACAAACAATGACTAACAAAATGGTTCAGTCACATTGCAAGACACGTAAGGAATTAAGTAAAAAAACAGACATTAAACGCATTAAAATGAAGCATTGGTGTGTTCTGCTAATTATATGGACCATTCACACAGTTTTAATTAGGTAATACCAGGTGTTTATAACATTTGCAATTGAACCAAAAACATTTCACACGATTAATATTTCCGCGAACACGTTTGATGTGATGCAAAGTGAAAAAGATTTATAGTTATGTTTATTTTTAACTAGCCGTGTTTTTCTGCTTTTATACTTGGATTGTGCATATTATCACGCGTGGGTACGTATAAGTAGGTCATGTAACTTTTCATGTTTTATATTTGATCGGGTCCCTAATTTTAAAGCTGCAGGTACCAAAGTATATTTTATTATGTAGTTTTATTTTATTATGTTATTCTATTGTGTTATTTAGTATATATGTAAAAAAAATAATCACATTATGCAGAACATAGAACTTTCGCCTTTTTAAGCCTGTTAAAAATATATACGATTCTATATATTTAAAGGTTTTTGTCTATTTGACATTAAATTAAAACTTGTTCGTATAATAAACCTATCGGTAGTTTAACAATAAAACTGTCAATATTATTTTAAAAATAAAGATAATAATCATAAGTATTTCGGAGATGAATTATGCAAAAAACGCTACGAGTCTTTAAGCGCAAGTACTTATGCTTAATTAACGGAACAAAAAACTTTAAAGCGGAAATACGCTAACAATCTATCATTGTACCTTTACTCGTACCCATCCACTGAGTTAAGCATCACGCATAACCCTACCAAATTAAATATACTCTAACCTCTTGAATATTTGATAGAGAGTTCTTGCGCACTTTACATGGTGGCTCTTGATGAAGCAACGTAGGCGAGGCTTGCGAAAACGTGGTGGTGCGGGAAAAACGATTACCTAATCTACAATGCTGCTTATGCCGGTTTCTGATAAACGCAAAGGGTATGCAACTGTGGGCGGAACATTTGTCTACGGGTAGCTGATGTTATTTATGAGTGAACATAGCCATAACCAAATATTATATGTAGTAAGTTAACTTGGCGTTCATAGTCAGTATCACATTGAAAATAATTATGTGAACGACATGAAGATTATAAATTAATGATTGTTTTTGAATAAAATCAATCAAAATCAAAAACACTGCTTATTACAATAGGATATAATATTGTTTCTTGTTCTTCATATTGTTATTTTTTATACGGGTTTCTCGTAGCTATAAATTGCAAGATAAGGTTTCTCAGGAATGTTAATTTATTAATTTGCAAGGTGCCTTAAAAATTAACGACTAATATAACCCAATTACAACAACTAAATCCGATGGCTTACCATACCCTCAGAAGCACGAAAAGGAAAATCTGTATAAAGGTTATAATGTAAGGAAGTCGTGAGGCAGTGCACACTTCACTATCTTTATTCGTCGAAAAATTACACGTTGCTAGGTTAGGCTTCGTCCGTGCGAATGTGCTAATTAGTTTAATTATAGAACAAAACGTGCAATTCTTAAGGCTTATTTTCAGCCTGGATCAGTGGATAAGTCAGAGGATAAAAGCCTATTAAAATCTCTTCCCACGATTATCCCGTAACGACGTCTAAAATAAGGTTGACAAGTTCTATATACTTAAAAATGTAAAATGTATAAAACTAGCTTTTGCCTACGGCTTCGCAAGCGCAAGCTTCTCTCCTATTTAATAGATGTTATTTTCATATAAATCTTCCTATTGTATCATTATATCTATTAAAAAGCCGCATCAAAATCCGTTGCGTGGTTTTAAAAATTTAAGCATACATTGGGACAGACAGCGGAAAGCGACTTTGTTTTATACTATGTAGTGATAGTGATATGGAAGTGATGCTTGATGCAATTAAATAACCTCCAAAATTTGAAAACAAGAAATAAATTACAATTACGTATATTGTATTTTGTTAAAATTTAAGTAAGGATTACCATATTCCATTTTTTTAATACTCAGGCTGTCAGCCCTAATGAATAACTAAAACTCTCGCATGTAACAGATATGTAGTAGTCCTATAGTAAAAACAGGCTTTCATTAAATGTTTTATTATGTCCAATTGTCCATCAATGACAATAGAGCTTAAACTTAAAATAGTTGCATTCGATTACAAAAATAGAATAAGGACTGATTGGACATTTTGTGAATCATGATTTTTTGTATAAATGCATACATCCTAGATACATCATGAGTTGTCCGATTCTACAATATCCTATGGCATGCTCCTTTTAATTGGAGTGTCAACGGTAATTATTTTAATCACTCTCACTGAGGAAACCTGTTCATGTTATAGAGAGGTAGTTTTTATAAAGATTGTATAGAGAGGTATAACAGACATCGTAATATGTCAAATGTGTTTATGAAGCATTTATGGCTGGTGCGATTTCTATTAAAATTGGTAGCATTGTTATCATCTGCTGTCAATGAGATGTATGAACTTAAAATTGCTTCTGCACTTCTTTGTCGCGGCCATTAGTAGGTACCTACTGTTATTAATGTATTTATACTTTATTATATCTTGTTCTTGCTTTACTTACTTATTTTAAAATAGAGCCTACTAAAATCAGGACCTCTACATTCCCTCCCACATTTCCATATTCAAGAGAGGGAAAGGTATGCGTATTTCACTGATGCCACACTACAAGACTTCCCGTAAATGTTAAGTATTTCTTAAGTGTTTCACGTTACACGTGCGCAAGGTGTAACAACTGTTATATAACACATTACGTACAAACCAGTGGAATAAATGGACGCAAAATGAGGTTAAAGATGTTTATGTATTAGATTAGGGGATAACAATAACATTCAGCGTTGTCGTAGGTCTGTTAAAAGCTATTTTATTGTGATTTATTTCTTGTGATTAAGCATATTTTCTTTTACATCTTTGTATCAGTAAGGCGTGCTCTGCTGTATTATACGACCTCTTCAAAAATTTCAGAAGTATTTCCGTCTACCACTATCAAGTTTACATGCAAAGATAACATGCAACTTGCATTTTACCAAAATACTTGAAAACAAATCATAAACATGCTGTGAGGTTTGAAACAATCAAAAATCACACCTATTCATGGCAGAAACCACATTATCGCGTTTTAAGTTCCGTTCCTTTGTTCGTAGTTTTTGCAGAGGCTTTTTACACAGTGACTACGCAATTAATCCGTCGATAATACCTTAGATAGGTTGATTGGCCTCTAATTACTTCCTAACGTATCAGTCGTGACCTTTAGCGGCTCGAGTCAGGCGTGCTTGTGCGATGTGTGGATCACGTGTTCAGCTGTGCTGGTTACATCCGCACAGGAAATAGCTCACGAGGAAATTTGATATAATTCTTGAATACTAGGGCTTACTTGTGGGCTTGAAAGACGTATATATTAAGCTTGGGACGTGAAGATTAATTAGTTGTTTGTTATTGTGTTACTTAAAACGTCCTAAAATTACTTCCTAGCGTATCATTCGATCTTTAGCGCGCTGGAGTCAGGCGTGCTTGCATGGATCATGTTCAGCTATGCTGGTTACATCCACACAGGAAACAGCTCACGAGGATATAATTATTCAATACTAGATGTTATTCTTTGCTTTGGATTGCATATAAATCGCTCTACAAGAGAGTTATTTCGATGATTGTTATTGTGTTACTTAAAACTTCCAAAAATTACTTCCTAACGTATCATTTGACCTTTATCGCTCTAGAGTCAGGCGTACTTGTACGATGTTTGAATCAGGTGTTCAGCTGTGCTGGTTACGTACACACAGGAAATTTTATATATTTTTCTATGATTGCCATATTAAGCTTGATATGAGAGAAATAATTCGGTGTTGACCAACTTAAAACGAGAGAACGCGCGCATCTACGCCTGAATGTAGGTATATTACTTCTTTATGCTATTCCCCATACTTTACGAAGTAACATATTTATTGTTTCATTTCAAATAGTACACATACGTCTACATTTATTAATAACTTTATCAAAATTACATGTGAGAGCAAAAAAATAAATTTTTAAAAGTTCCATCGGCGTAAATGCTACTCGTAGATATAGAGTACAGTCTTTGTCTTATCTACTGCTAAATAAGTACAAGAGGAAAATTACACACATTTCCTATAAAGTCGGTATTTCATATCTAGCTTAGATCGAACTTATCGGATTCCAGTTTTCTCGAGCCTATTATTAGGTCTGTTCACATCAGTCACGCGGTTTGTTAGGTAAATAACGAGTTTTAGGCTAATCGCCCAGTTAGCCTTCATCAGACACTGTATAGTAGGTCAGGGGATCTAAACATATTACCACAATGTAAGTAATAACTATAGTGATGATTGTTGTAGGTAACCGCGGGATTCGTTGTGTGGCGATTATGTTGTTAGGAAGTTTGATAGATAAGCGCTCGCAAGGTTAGCTTATGTAATCTTGATAAATGCGGAGCTTGTTTAGTATTATATTATACTAGCTGATCCCCGTGGTTTCACTCGCGTTAAAAAAGTAAAAAGGAATACATATCTAAACATAGGTAACGTTCTGCTTTTCCGCGGCGCTAATGCTTTTTTTCCAAAATTAAAGTATCCTATGTTACGCCTTATACTTTCACCTATCTTTCAGTGAAAGTCCCGTCAAAATCGGTCCAGTCGTTTAGAAGATTACCTCAGCCAGCCAGACAGACAGATAGACAGACGGACAGACAATTTTTTTTAATTGCATTTTTGTTATAGGTATCGTGTATACTTTCATATGCATTGAGTAAAAAAATGTTATTTTAAAATCACAAACAGACTTCAATTTTATTTATTTGTGTAGATGTTCTTTAAAATTTACAAATAGACTAATTTGTACAATGTAACTAAATAACTTTATAGCACATTGTGACCTAAGCCCGCACTTTACGCACGAGCTAAGTTGCCTATTATGCACGGCGTTTAGCGCGCGCTAACTTCACGCCGTGCAACTTAGATCACCCGTATCGTAATATACTATTACAACACGAGAAAATGATACTTAGTTTTTTTTATTTTGCTTCTTTGTATGCTTGTTTCTTTGACTGTAGCTATTTTTATTTTGCTTCTTTGTATGCTTGTTTCTTTGACTGTTGCGACCCTTATAAGTTGTGTTATAGATAAAGATAAGGGTGTTCCCACCCTTATGCTGTCACCCTGACAGAAGGGCGGCGTTATTGGGTTTGCTACAAGTCAAATTCCTGACAACGCGGCGCTGCTCCGCTCTTTACTTTGATGAAAGGGATGTGCGTTTGAATATCGATATTCCATAAATATTAAATTTTAATCCAATAGAAATTTAATTAAAAACTTAGGAAGAAAATGCAAGCCTCGCAATGTGTTCCACAACTACTACCAAAAAAACTACAAAAAATTGGAAGATTTTTATGTTAAATCAAGTGTTCTTGTTGTATTTATGTCTGGGACTATTTGTCAAATAACTATTTTGTGAGTTGTGACTTAAATAATTAAGTGATAGTAATATATAGAAAGACGTTGCACTCACATTTAAGTTTGAAGAAAGTTTTGGTTTACCTATTATTAAGTATTATGTAATTTAGTATTATGTAACTTAATGCGTACGAAGCCGCGGGCAAAAGCTAGTTTATAACTAATCTAAATTTTTGTCTTGTTTACGTTTTGGAGAGTTTTACACAACAGGATCAAAAATAAAATTGAAATGTATGCCATTTATAAATGGTTTATGAATAAATAATTGACAGTTTCATTAGTAGTTCTGTGCTCCTTCTAATGCTTCTAATTTGATCTAAATATCAGCCGTTCTTTTACGCTGTTTGAATCACGTCCTTGGCCCGGCATTTGCCGTCCCTAAACTATCGATAAGTGCACATCCCTAGTGTTTCCCGCCAAACCGCAGGCGTGGGTTGCGTTCCCGGAATTAGATTTGCTCTCTGAGCTGTAATTCTGATTAAACCCTCCGCAGACTGCAAGCTTTTAATGTTTCTTTCTTTCTTAGATTCATATAAAGTTGGTATAATACTTTGTGAACACCGCTATTTCTGAGAAATAAAAAAAATAAAATCTTAAAATGTTTTCTATACTCATAGCCCTACAGTAGGATTTTCTCCTGTGTCGTGGGTGCCGGATATACGAATACACAAACACCCAGACCCAGAACAGAAAACTAAATTCATCATTTAGATGTCTGTCCGGCCGGGAGTTGGACAGTAACATATGAGGTATCGTTGGATTTGTCTCAATTGTCATAGTGACGTAATTATAATTATGTTATATGCATAGCCATTCCTTTCAAACGAGGTCCCTGAAACTGAAATAAAAACGATTTTCTTTTCTTCTTATCTTAGCATATAGACATCAAAATCAATTTATTCTAATCTTGATATTAACTGAAAAAAGTATTCGGTTTTATTTTTATTTTTAAGATAATTCTCTGGTACAATTCTGTAAAAGTACATGTATACATTTGGTCCAAAACTCAGTGGAACTCCCAAATAGCAAAAGCGTGTAAGCGCTAAACAATTAAATCAACTTTCTTGCGCAACACCGCACAACTGCCGAATCTCAAATAAGTTGTTAAGCACTTTTGTAATATAATAATTTGGAACTTGATCAAGTATCAGGTGTTACATAATACAATGGTATGAAATTATACGGAATAATTACTAAATATTAATTATAATTTATTATTTTTATTTGTTTTTTATTAAGGCAGCAATTAATATTTTATAACTGACTTTTTTTTATATGATTGAACATGCAGTCCACCTGATGGTAAGTGGCAACTGCTGCCCATGGACATCTGTAATCAACCCCAGATAAGATCAAGGTCCTACCCGAGGTTGACCACAGATGCGTTGCTACCCC
>DWPV01003612.1:0-14910 GCA_018251915.1 Urbanus proteus proteus | reverse complement strand
ATTTGAAAACAGATGCTCATATGTTCTGATGATCTCATAATGTGCACGCATATAAACCCACTCACATAATACATTTCACTGCGTGTAATTTCTTAGTTCGATTTAGGAGTCACTAATGCAAATTTTATTCCTGCCTCATTACAGCAATGTCATTGTTTAAGCTTTTTTTACAATAATGGAGTAGCAAACGAGCATACAGTCCACCTGATGACAAGTGTTCGTCCATGGACATTTGTAATCAACCCAAGGTAAGAGCAGAGTCTTACTTGAGGTTGGTCACAAATGCGTTGCTACGCCTGAGGAATCAGTTGCAACGCTTCAAATAAGTATGTTTCACTCACCACACCCTACAAGCCAAAACACAGCAGTGCTTGTATGTAGTAGCAATAACAAGCTATGTTCTAGTTTGATGATAGAGTGACTTATGTGAGGCATTCCAACATAGTCCATGAAAGTAATACCATAAGAGCCTTAAACAGGATTTTTATCCTCAGATAGGTTTGATCTGTTAATTTTATGTTGATTTCTTCTTCAAATATATTTCCACTTGAATCCTAAAACATAAAAACTTTACCTTAACAACAAACGCAGTTTATATAAAAACGAGCGTGACGTAGGTAAACAGCGGGGAACCTTGAAGTGAACTATTTTTGCGGATTCCGCTCCGCTCGCCGCGAGCTGGCTATCAATGCAGTAACAATTACATTTGTATTGTGTATTGTTACTGACTCAATTAAATGCTGTTTTCTGGTTTCAAGGGTGTGGTAAGGGGAACATTTATCTGCGTCGTTCCAGCTTAGTCTTCAAAGGTAGCACCACATCTGTGGCTGACCTCAATTAGACTTATTTTATCTGTGGTTGATTTATAGAAGTCCATGGGCGGCAGTGGATACCGTCAGGTCGGCTGTCTCGTTTGCTTTCTAATTATTATAAAACAAAAAAGGCAAATATTCTATTTACCAAAAACAGCGTACATAGTATTACAGCATCGGAAGTCGGGGAGATGACGAATCACTTCATAGTTGTATGAAAATGAAAGTAAATGCCGTTACTCAAAAAGAGTAAAATGTTAAAAGTAGTACTGTTTGAAATTAAATTAAATTGGCGTCCTTATAAACAGATGTATAGACGTTACTGACGATTTAAATCGATGTAGATAAAATAATTAAATTCGTGCTATTTATTGTTATTTCGTATCTCCAAACATCTAGAGGTTTCGGAGTTCTTCAGGTAATTATTGTTTTTGCTATGTTAGTCATTCTTTGAAGTAGAATACATTATTTAAACATGGATTGAGAATAAAAATAGTATGTATGCGCTGCTGCAGTTCTAACTTTAAATAAAGTACTTCGCCTTGAACTTTTGGTACAATTAATATTTATTTATTCTAAAAGCAATGTCACGAACATTCATGTTTATTGGTTTTTCAATTTTCGCAGCTGTCTAAAGACTTCCTGTCCGTAGCATATGTCGTTTTTATTAACTTTAGTATCTTCCCGTGAACAAGAAAAAACATTACAGATATCTGCTTAAAGACCGTAGACAAAATATGTATTCATAGAAAATTATGCCCATAATATTTAGAGGTTGCATCGCTATTCTCGTAGGATGAGTCTTACGAAATATGACGTAGTTACAGGTATGTAGGTAGTATAATGTATACAATATAGAGTCAATGCAGTGGCTAGAACGAAAAGCAGGGTAAATAAAAAACAGTTGCTCACCTTGTTGCAACCAAGCAGAGAATGTATGCACTTGTGTTTATACGGCTTTCGGAGTTTGGTGATGTAGAAGCCAATGCATTGTTTCGGTACAATGCAATCTGATACACATTCTATACAAAATTTATTTTTAGAGACTAGTCATGTCAAACATGGCATTTTACCTGTGTGGTTCGTGGGTACTACCGTCATACATATTTCGGCCCGTTAACGACGCCATCAAATATTATTATGTTTTTTTATAAGTTTTGGTAACAGGGTAACACGAAACATTCTAAATTTGACTTCAAGGGTAGTACATTTGAGGTTGGCCTCAGATAAGTCCAATACTTAGGGTAATTAATTAAATTAGTCAAATTAGGATGTCATATTATGCGTTAACCTGATATTTACACTTATGGGAAGAAAATGTTCTCACCCAAGTTTTACATAACGTTTATATCTTAACAATGAGCAGTAGTATCCTAAATCCGAATCAAATGTTTCATGCGATGTTCAGATGTAGGTCAGACAGCTTAAACTGTAGCAGTTCCTGTCCGCGTCGAGCTGAAACTTGGGGAGTCTGAGCGCAAGTGCACTCTGCAACTCCGTATTGATTGAATGTTCGTAAATGGATAGAACTAGTCGGCCACAGTTCGTGTTTTGCAATGCAACACCGGTTTACTGTTAGGCTTCTGGCACATGATGGGTGGTGGGTGGTGATGTTATACACTAGATGATACCCGCGGTTTCACCAGCGTTTGGAAATTAAATTAATAAACATGTCGCGAAATTGACATGGCGATAAAATAAAATAAATTTATCGCGATCCGCTCATATTCCCGGGATAAAAAGTAGCTTATATGTTATTCCAGACTACTGTCTATGTCTGCACCAAATTTCATCTAGATCCATTCAGCCGTTTTTAAGTTATAGAGTAACAAACATCCATCCATCCAACCATCCTAACAAACTTTCAGCTTTATAATATTAGTAAGAAGTAAGATAGTAAGATTATGTGACTATGCCTCTGATGTATCGACTAAATGTTAGCTTCTAAATATTTCTATAGAGGTGGCCTTTATCATTAAAAGATAATCCGATCTAAAATCTGTTCATGTGGTTTTCCAGATATTGATTAAATATCGTCTTTATGTCGCATAATGTCGACTCTAGCATAATTTCAACAATTTGCTGAGGATCTGCTGTTAAAATCCCTTCCACACATTCTATCTCGGAAGTTTCTGAATAAGCCAGAAAACATTGTTACAACTTTGAACTTGATCCTCTGTGGTGTTGTTACAGATGTCCAAGGGCATGTCTGTCCATTTACATATTAATTTGCTTCCACAACAAAATGTGGGACAGGGCGCGTAATGCATAGTCCACTAATAATTCTAGCACCATTTTAACCAATTCCAATCTGTCTGTTAACGGCCTAACCTAGTTGTAACGCGTTGGACATAAACTCGTCCGGTGGAACTGGTAGTGGCGATTTGCGGGTCCATACATACTTAATACCCAATACCCACTCGTAACACTGTGTTGTTTTGCTTTCGAAACCACTATAGTGATGTTGACTGTGGTAAACTGTTATTTAGTTTATTTTGTTTGTTTTTTTTTTATATGGTCGAAGTAGCAAACGAGCATGCAGTCCACCTGATGTAAAGTGGCCACTGCCGCCCATGGACATTTGTAATCAACCCCAGATAAGAACAGTCTTACCTAAGGTTGGCCACAAATGCGTTGCTACCCGTGAGGACTAAGTTGGAACGCCTCGGATAAGTATGCCTTACTACACCCTTTAAACCAGAAAACAACTGTGTTTAACACCGTCGCTATATGGTAAAAATAGGTGTAGCGGTGGTGCCACCGGAGTTGAACCACAAGAGTTTTACAACCTAAAAATTGTTGTTGTTGTTCCTTACTTTTCAGTGGATATAGTAAGATAAAGGGTTTTGTGCAGAATGGTTTAATTATAGTATAAAAATACATATTCTTAGAATAATAGCTGCAGTTGGATGATATGAAATGTAGCTCGTATAGGGTCTTTCACGACTTTTAGTGTTAGCTTTTGACTTGAAAAAAATGCTATGCTATGCTTGCGTTGCTACTTCTGACGACTAAGATACTTTTGACTGAAGAACTGAATTCATCAGTAAACACCACGCGAAATATGTTTTCTAAGTTTTTGCTTCTCAAAACAAACTTTGAACATCCGGTAGATTGACTTGCCTCTGTTATTGTAATGTTAATTTCCTTTAGCTATTCGATTTACTCTTGTATTTATTGTCTGCTTGTGTTTAGATTCGTGTGTTTAATTGCCGTGAATATATTTTTACATGTTGTTGCGTCATTTAAATATGTTACATAGGAAATGTTTTAAACTCAACTTTTTTTCGTTGCGTCTTATACTTCGACTAGCTAATCCCCGTGGTTTTACCCGCGTTAAAGAAATAAAAAGCCTACTAACCTACCTAACCCAAAACCTTTTTGCACTTTTGAAGCTTTAGTCAAATTATGTTTATTGTTTTAATTTATTGCATTTTTATTTTGCTTTTTTGTATAATAATGTTCATTTCATTTCCTTGTTTCAGGTATGTACCAGTAAATTCCAGCGGAGATAAGTTATATTGAAGGGTATTTGATGGGTATTAGGCATAATAATAGTTTTTTTATTTCCTTATTTGTTCGGATATAAATACAAACAAGATAAATTAAATGTTACAAACAATCAGTATATATTATTATCGTGTATATTGTAGTTATAGGCTCTAACGTTACATTCTCGATGTAATTATGATCTTCTTTGATTCTATGACAGTTAATAAATAATTACAGTTATAAAAGGTAATTATTACATAAATCCTACATGGCATGGTAAATGTTCATCTATGTAAATGAAATGATTATATGTTCCAGGAAAACACGTCGGTAAACACACAGTGTTCTTCAGTTTAATCGATTGATGTGTTTATTTAATACATTGGTTACCAGTGAACTGTTTATAGAGAAATTATATTATAATTTATTATTATTTACAACAGTTTGTGATGAGTTATTGATACGTAGGTACTATAGCCTCGAAAAAACGCTTAATCGCGTCTAAGTCCGAGATAACAGTAGTGTTGAGTTTCGAATGTTTACCACATTCGAAAAATGTTTAAAGTAGCTAAATTATAATTGTGTGTAAAAATCACAAGGATAGTTTGATTGTGATTTGCTTTCTGCTAAGCAGATCAAGGAATGTTACATATCCGTAGCTTAGTTATATTGGACATGCTTGGAATGACACTTTCTCTGTTGTTTTTTATACATGCGGTAAGGACAAATTACTTTTGAGGGATGTCAGTAATATTCTCGAGTACCAAGTACTGCATACTATAAACATCTATGAGTACCTACTGATTACTAAAACAATACTAAGAACTACTCAAGTATTTAGCGAGTCATCGCTCGCCAGCAGGTGGATAGCATTCCCATTTGCATACTATAACTACACTCACACTTAGCATGTGTATGTGTGTGCAATAATCTGTATTACATGTTATAATGTAACATAATGGAGGAAATCTATTATAAAATAATTTTATTACACACAAGATTCCATTGTAAATATACTGGTACATATTAACATGCGTACCATGTTTAAATATTATGTATATAAGGGCATTGTTGTTGACTACAATTAAATTCATTAAGGCATGATAGGTCTTATCATGAACACGTAACATTTACTGTGGACTGTGTGTTATAAACATATTTGTGATGTAACGATATATTGAATTAACGGAGAACGGCTAATGTTGAAGATACGGCCGTAATAGCCATATAATGATGTTTGTGTTTTAGATAATAAAGGTACTTGTAGTGTAGATAAATATTTAGAAGTTAATATTAGTATACGGGTCGATAGTCGAATTTAGATATGTATTTACAAGAAACTAATTATTGTTAGGAAAACAACACAAGATACTTTAATTAGTCATATGAGCGCACATTAGAGTTGGACTGCACGTTCTTAAATTTCATAAAACAAAAGATAGAAAAACAAAAAACGCTTTTTACATTCATAATCCCACACTAAAACTTTCTCCTGTGTCCTGGGTGCCATGGACACACACATACACGAATACACAAACACCGTTACCATACCAGTCTGATGCGCAAAGGGTCCGGGTTTGATTCCTGGCCAGACAGACATCTGAATGATGAATTTAGATTTCAGTTCTGGGTCTGGGTGTTTGTGTATTCGTCTGTGTGTCCATGGCACCCACGACAGTAGAAAATGCTACTGTGGGGCTAGAGCGTAGAAAGCGGTTTTTTTTTAAATTTTAAGTTTTCTACATCTGCCTACAATCTATATGAATAAATAAAATTGGAGTGTCTGATTGTGATTTCAAAATAGCAATTTTTTACTCAATGCATATGAAAGTATATACGATATTTAAAACAAAAATGATATTACTTTTTCAGTCTGTTTGTTTGTCCTCTGTTTGCCGGAAGTAATCTTCTAAACGGCTGGACCGATCTTGACGGGACTTTCACTAGAAGATAGCTGAAGGTCTAAGACGTAACATAGGCTACTTTAATTTTCGAAAAACCCAATAGCGCGCGCACTGTCGCAGGAGCACTGGGCATAACTTATGTTTAAATATGTTTGACTTTTTACTTATTTAACGCGGGTGAAACCGCGGGGATCAGCTAGTTCTACATATATGTGTTCCGAAAACTTTGAAACGGCTGGACCGATTTAAAGGCGACTCCTTGGTCTCATTTCATGTTTATTATTATTGTTTTATTTTCCAATATTATCCCTTTTCAGATAAAAAACGCATTTCACTGTGGAATTTGTAATATAATATTCGATGACTTTGGCCACTTGGAGACTGACTCTCATGGCGAGAAAATGCTCGCGTCTATTAACAAAACATCAGATATAATGAACGACCTTGATATTTATCAGGCCAGAAATAGAAATAACGATGTTATTAATTTCTCGCGCAACGTAACGAGAAACACAGATGATTTTGACGAAGATAACGATAGAAATATAGGTAACGATAACAGCCTTCAACAAGAAGACAGTAGCGTGTTTGAACGCGAAAGTTTTGATGGATTCATCGACGATGGTTCAAGCGAATGCAATTCTGATGTCAGCATCGATGTGATTTCTTACGCGGATGTGGCGAAAAAACCTAAGTCTTTCGATACGCCAACGCATGTACAAATTAAACTGAATAACAAAAACGTAAAAGTTAAACATAACTATTGGAATATGATAAATGCTTTCAAAAACAACACTTTCCATTGCATGGCTTGTAAGAAAGATGGTCCAATTAGATACAAGATTGATCATTGCGTTGAAGCGAGTCATATTGAAAATTTAATGAAATGCCCTCTAGTTGATGATTATAAAGAACACGTTATAAGAAAGGTAAGATAATTTTGTATTATATTGGAGTGGTGCAGAGCAGTGATAGCCTAATGGTTGAAACTTGGCCTCTCAATCGAGGGGTCCGAGGTTCAAATGCCGGGCACGCAACTCTGATTTATGTGCGTATTAGAAATTAATTATCACTTGCTTTACGGTGCAGGAAAACATCGTGAGGAAACATGCTCATCTGAGAGTTATTTACAAAAAAAATGTTCTCAAAGGTGTGTGAAGTCTACCAATTCGCACTGAGCCAGCGCGGTGGACTAAGGCCTAAAATCCCTCTCACTGAGAGGAGACGCGTGCCCAGCAGTGGGGCAATAATGGGTTGATGATGATGCTAATGCTGAGCCCAGTAGCTGGTGCATAACTCGAACAAACATTCAAACACCAGCCTTATGGTATAGAAGTACATAATATTATGTAGAATGCAATTAATTATGCTACAGATGTTTCTTGAGTATCAATGTGTTCCGGCAACATTATGCCAGTTTCTTGTTGCTGCTTTATATTAATTTGAATTAATAGTTATTTGTGAAGTTGTTGTATCGTCGGCGATAAATAGTTTTAAGTGAATATTTCATGTAGGTATGTATTGTTTACAAATTCTTCGTTAATTATCTATCCTAAACCCAATCCCTTGGTGGACATGCGTATAATTTTAGAATTTGAAAAGATTAGGCTGTAGTCAGTAGTCATATTGGCCAAATTAAAAACTAAACTAACTAACAAACTAAAGTGACAAAAGTGCCACACGATACGATTAGACAGAAATACGGGTGGCATTGGTGTCTCTCCAGTATAGCGACAATGGTGACGGGCAAAAGAGCACAGAAAGGAAATAAGAGAAAATAAGCTAAAGATGTAGTCATAATAGGTATATTACATACTCTTATACACGTGCTGATTAATACAGAGAGACAGAAAGACACTCGCATAGAAGCATACACACTTTGCGTGTATTTAAGCATTTAAGGTATAAGTAAGTACGCAATAGGTTTTTAAGCATGTTTTAATTTATGCTATGTATGTTTATATACAAACTAACTGATCCCCGCGGTTTCACCCGCGCTTAAAAAGTAAAAATGAATACATATTTAAACATAAATGTCATGACGCTCTCTCGCGGCGGCGCGCGCATGAGCGTGGAGCGCGGGCTAATGGATTTTTCAAAAATTAAAGTAGCATTTGTTACGCCTTAGACTTTCAGCTATCTTCCGGTGAAAGACCCGTCAAAATCGGTCCAGCCGTTTAGAGGATTACCTCAATGGAAGAGACAGCCAGTAATTTTTTTATTGTATTTTTTGCTATAGGTATCGTGTACTTTCATATGCATTGAATAAAAAAATGTTATTTTGAAATCACAAACAGACACTTCGATTTTATTTATTTGTATAGATATGTTGCAGATTTTCTCTTGTAATAAATGAGTTAAAACTGTAACCACAACCTTTAATATAATAAGATCAGACACACAGTTACAGTTCAACTACGCGGCATATCTTTAGCATTCAGACAAGAGCTTAATGTCAGTTATTTCTTGTCATAATACTTTAGATTTGAATAAGGCCTGCTATAATCGTCTACCCTTCAAAACGACGTATATGGGAATAGGTGAACAGGCAGCATTGTCGGCATTTTGCATCATTATTTATATCTTAATACATCTCGAGATATGTTTAAATAGACCTGCTTGCATTCTTGACGTTAACTTAGATCAAAAAATGTAGATAGCCTGTTGATAAAGGATTGCGTGTCAAAAATCTGTCGATTTGTTTAGTATAAACTACATATAGATTACGTTGTATAAGAACTCGGTTAGAACCATATAGTATGCCGCCTTTGTTAAAATACTTCGTCTGCTGAAGGTAGACTAAGGTAGACTAAGAAGGTAAGGAACGACTTCTTCAGATGACTTCAATCTTTACTGTCAGTTTTGTCGACCATCGAATCTTGAACAGTCGACAATAGATTGACTTGGTTTTAACGACGAATCACCCCTTAGTACACAAACAAGTAACGACGTAGTTTAAGCGAGTCCTAATAATATAAGTAAAAATGATTATACTTATTGATAATTTATCATCACATATTCTGTCAAGTTCATCAAAGTTGAAGTAGTGCTTTAACGCAATTTCCACAAGACTTTGTCTCCCTTTTTTGTTTGATCTCAATTCCGTAAGTATATTGAAAACTAGATATGATTAGTGACTTTGCTTGTATTTAATTATTTTGAAGCTTCAGTGAACTGTATCATGTTAAAGCAGCTGTAGTTTAAGATGTAAAATATGTCTAAGAAAACTTTTAGCAAAAACAATTTTTACAAGAAATGCCAATTAAAATTAGTCAGCGGGAGAATTTGACAAAGTTAATTGGCTCTGTCAATTTTTTATTCTACCTATTCTTTTTTTCTTCTTCTTTCTCAATCTCACTGCTGAGTATAGATCTCTTCCAATAGACGCCACGCATTTTACGCAATTCGGCTTTAGTTGTGTACCTACTCTTATTATGCCTGTTCAGTGCTTGATTTACTTTATTATAAACAACCATAAAAACAGAACAAATTATCATAAAGTAAAACTTTGTTTTTATGTCGACTTAATTAACTAACCTAAAAAAGAAAAAAGTTTTCAATTCGTCGGAATCATTTTAAAATTATTTTAATACTAGTTTTAATTATGACAAAAAATCACGAGAATTTAAAATCACAGACAAACAGTCCAATCTTAATTGTTTATTTAACGAATCAAGAGAAAAACAAAACAGTTAACTTTAAACGTTTAAATTGTTTATGAATATGAATAATCACAATGGAAACAATAATTAATCCTGTTAACGAACTGGATGGTTAATTACCGCGATAAATGAACTTCATTAGCGGTGTTCGATACTGTGCGGTGACCATGGCTTCGGATTATCCCGGATTTGTTTGAGTTAAACATAGTGGAAATGCCCGAAAATCATTGCGTCAGTTGGCCAACATTTTTCGAGCGAATGTATGTCTATTTTGACATGTTCTACAACTATCACTATTTTTATAAAAACTCCTAAAGAGCAGTAATTTAAATAAATTATCATAATATAAGTCATAATCCCGTATACCTATGTAGTTTCTACCCTTGTTTGTACGTAGTAGCAGCAAGGTTGCGCGCTGCTATGTTTTACTGATTTGAAGGGTGTGGTAGCGGCGACCCCTTTGTCCGAGCACTATGCGACTAGCAATGCACCTTCGGTGGACCTCGGGTTGATCTATAATATTATCTAGAGTTGATGTCGCATATGTTAATAGGCGGCAGTTGCCTCTTACCATCTAATGGACTGCATGCTTGTTTGCTACTTCATGATTAAAAAAAACTTTAAAAATCCAAACTTGGTAAGGACACTTGTTCTTTTGCATCGATATATTTTTAAGGACCTTTCCATCCTAAATTATTTAAATTTCTCATATTCACCTTACTGTATCAAACAGGTGACATTTCGATTAAGTGAAATCGATAGTATTAATTATGAATCGATTAATTGGTAACATTGCTGGGTACTTCGCGGTATCTGACATCTATCCATTCAATTATTTTACTTTACCTTTGTTTTAAACTAATTGCAAAAAATTGAACCGAATTGTAAGTATATTCTAGTAAACTTGGATAATTCATTGATCGATAAAAATATCTCGTCTTTATTTTTGTGTAACAATTAATTGGATGGAGTGTTTAACTGTTGTTAATTCTTCTTATTATATTTTTGTGGCGTCTTATTATGTTTTTTGTCAGATGTCATCCTACTCTGAACGGTTCCCAGTAGGTATATCTTCAACTGACTGTCTTTATAATATCTGTTAAATCTAGCTCTATAAAATCCACATTTGCTAGACTTAAATAACTTTGAATTATAAACATGAAAGAAAAACAATACCTACTCCCAAATTTTAACGCACTGCAAAAAAAGTATGCGGTTCTCAATTCAACTGTTTTTTTTATATAATAATGACATAAAAATGGCTATTTCTATAAAATTGAAGTAAAAAACTAGCGTGCAGTCCCCATGATGATAAGTAATCACCCAGTTATAGACGTGTGTAATAATGTATACAAATAAATAAAATTTAAGTGGCTGTATTTTAAAATAACAATTTTTATAAGTCTTTTAAAATAACATTTTTTTAACTCAATACATATGAAAGTATAGAACATGATACCTATACAAAAATGTCTATAACAAAAAATTCCCTGTCTGTCTGCCTGTCTGTGTATCTGTTTAGCTAAAGTATTTTTTTAAACGGCTGGATCAATTTCTACGGGACTTTCATTGAAAGGTAGCTGAACGTCTAAGGCTATTTTAATATTGAAAAAATCATTAACGCGCGCTCCATATGCCTGGGCAAGAGCGGGATTTCAGTTATGTTTAAATATGTGCACCGTTTTATGCTTTAAGTGCCTACGTCACCCTTCCTCCATCTCACTACTCGCTGATGGATGAGGTTCCATCCCCACCGACTGGACTCGTGGCGATCCTCCATTGTCTGGTTTACACGCTCTATTGCCACGGACGTGCAAGATGTGGAACGTACTTCCTCCCGAGGCATTCCCGGAGCACTATGATATGGGGTTCTTCAAAAAAGGTGCAAGAACTCCCTTCCAAAGCCGGCGATGCATTGGCGACTCCTCTAGTTGCAAAATGTTCATAGTCGACGGTGACTACTTTCCATCAGGTGGCCCGTCTTCTTTATTGCTAGGTTGGAGTTAAAAATATTAAAAAGTAATACATAAAATTATTCATTTGAAACGTATTCTCAGTGACTACAGATACATACAATACAATGATGCTGATATTATAACATGAGACTTGCCCGAAGTCCCGCGGTCGGTTGTTAAACTGCAATTTGTTGTAAGTAATCGATTTTTGATGAATCCTCACTGCTCTGGAGTTGCTGTTAAGGCGACTAACACACTAGCGTTTTGTAAACGTTTTGACCGTTACACTATTCACACAAACACTGCCAAGAGACAAAATTGCGTAGGTATACTCGTATGTTCACTATAAATTTAATTTTCTCGTGATTTACTGCTGGTTTAATAGTTGTTATAATATTTAAATTAACATGTCTGTACATCGCGCTATAGTCCGAAACAATTAAAAAGTTTTAACTTGTAATATTTATGAAAGTTAATGAAAAGAAATCATCATTCTTTTAAGTTAAATCACGACTGTTTTTTTGAGGACAAGAACTTTTTAGTTTGGCATAATGAACTTTAAAGTAAAATCATTATTGTTTTGCAAGAACTTTTTAGTTTGGCATAATGAACTATAGCTTGTTGTAAAGTAGTTTACTTACCCTAATTGAAGGTAACATCATGTAACAACAGAATTACCAAACCAGACGTGGTTTGGTATTTCTGTTATTAGTACAGTTATACATACAATTAAAAGAATAGCTATTCTTTGTCTCCTTTCTTTCATCTCTGCTCAACAATCTTTGTCAAAGAAACGCGCATCACAATCGCTAATGCGTAAGAAGCCTAAACCCAACCATCTTTGCGCCTAGCGTTAATATTGATTGTTTCTCAGTAATGATTTAGCTGTTAACTTACTATTTCCTCTGCATGTACTATTTTTAGTGGCCGAGTCGGTACTGTTTGAAGTATGATCTGCGATTATGTTGGTTTTTTAAAGTTGATCCATGATGGTCATTATGGACCGGGATGTTATGATCTTTTAATATTATTTGGAATAGAGTTGTACAAGTATTCAGCACAATTTTTTTATAATATAATCTGTCAAATGTAATTTTGATTATGACTTTAGTGCGGTGGATTGTCGATTGTGTTTGGTCCTAATTTTTTTGTACAGGATAATCTTAATTCATTAGTTACAAGTGAAGCTTATAAAATTGTGTTAATACTTTATTGTGTGGTTTTATATTATGTGAAACTTATTTGGGATAACTAAGTAGTATTTTTGTACGGATAGGTACAAAAAAGGTACTTATCCCAAATTCTAGACAAAACTATTACCATTGTTATTGGGTTGTTCTGCTTACTTGTATAACTTCTAGTTGTCGCTCAGGATAAAGGGTGTATAGGTCATACCTAAAACACTACTGTATTGAGCTTTAGACTTCACAACGTCAGACGTTAGAACAAGTTATTAAATAATGTATAGGTTTAAAAGATTTCTATGATTGTAAAGCGTTATTTTTTATTTATTATTATTATTTAACGTCGAAAATTAATAAAAAGTAAAAAAAATTCGAATACAAAATATCCATTATTATTAAAAGGATAGATAAGATGACCGTGGTTGGCAGTAGCCACTGACCATCACGTGGTATTTTCGTGTGCTACTTCAATTTAAAATCTCTACTTATCTAAAGAATCTGAGATTTGGTCCTGTCGTAAATTAATCTTACTGTCACTTATTTCAAAATTGCAATTGTAACAGATCACTCTTCACAATCATGACACATTAACCTCCATGTAAAGATGCGTTTAACCGGTCACCGGTCACCGGTCACCGGTCACCGGTCACCGGTCAGCCCGGTTGCCTTCATCGGAAGCGATCAATCTCCTTCATTTTAAATTTGGGCCCGCTTTAAAGTGTTTACCGCACTTTTGGTCAGTGATTGTCAATCTTTTGTGCGTTATTGGACGTTTTGAAGTTGTTTCGATGTTAATAATTTGGATTTATAGCATACGGATTTGGAGTTGGTTAGAGATGTCAATGATGATGATGATGATGATGATGATGATGATAATATGGTACTTAACTATAAATTATAATGTACCAACTAATATCAAACGAAACATCATGTGGATTAACACAGCAGAAATCAGTCGTAAATTAGTCTTACAGTCACTTATTTCAAAATTGCATTGTAACAGATCAATGTTCAATACAATCTTGACACACACACACACAGAGGTATCCATATAAAGATGCGTTCAACCGATCACCGGTAGGCCCAGATGCCTTCATCGGAAGCGATCAATGTCTTTCATTTTAAATTTGGGCCCGCTTTAATGTATTTACCGCGATTTTAGTCAGTGGTTGTCCAATTTTTATATTTCAGCATTTTCGTTTTAAATTTGCCTAAATATAATTTCACTAATTGCCTCGTATACGAGTAGGTCTCAGTATAGTTGATAATTTGTTTCTTTTGTTTTATTTATAAAAAAATAATCGATAATTATGCACGGCGTTTATCACCCTCGCTTCGCCCGGGCGCTAACATTACGCCGTGCAGTAATAGGCAACTTAGATCACCCGTATTGTAATGTACTATTTCTATGCATAGCCTACACTTTGAGCACCACTGTTTTGAATTTGTTCTCAATAATGAGCTGTTCAAAATTTCGCATAAAACAACGCACTCCGTTCACCATGCCAACAGGTTACGGAATTAAGAGTAAGTTATGAATTGCCATGATAATATGGCCAATTTATATGATATGTTATTTAGAACATATTTTTACATATAACTGAAGTTGCAGACGATCTAACTGGTCTTCCTGGTCTTCATGGTCTTCCTGGTCTACCTGGTCTTCCTGGTCTTCCTGGTCTTCCTGGTCTACCTTGGCTTCCTGGTCTACCTTGGCTTCCTGGTCTACCTGGGCTTCCTGGTCTACTTAGTCTTCCTGGTCTACCTGGTCTACCAGGTCTACCTGGGCTTCCTGGTCTACCTGGTCTTCCTGGTCTACCTGGGCTTCCTGGTCTTCCTGGTCTACCTGGTCTTCCTGGTCTACCTGGTCTTCCTGGTCTTCCTGGTCTTCCTGGTCTTCC
>DWPV01003611.1:0-14910 GCA_018251915.1 Urbanus proteus proteus | reverse complement strand
CAGCCTGTCATTATTCATAATGCCCGGGCATTATGAAAAATGCCCGCATTTATCACTTGGTCCATAACATATACAATGTATGATTTTATACGTGGCTTGTAAGGAAGAAAACCCACGTAAAGTAATACATTGCCTATCCGTTATGTTTAACGTTCAAATTAGATCAGTTTTAGTATTAGGAACTAATTAATTATTCATACTAAACATATGTAAAATAATTGTGAACGAAGCCAATAACCCAGAAAGCATTGATTTTTTTGTAAAAGATTTTTAAATTGCAGGCATTGGTTGTCTCCCATCCGCTCCACACATAGTGACAAACCCAATTATTGGCACACAAATTGATTCCGAAGGTTTGCTACAAAACTAGATATTGTGTGCTGAATTTATATTATATTTGTATTTTATTGTAAACTAGCTGATCCCTGCGGTTTCACCCGCGTTTAAAAAGTAAAAAGGAATACATAACTGAAATCCCGCTCTCCCGTGAGGGGACCCGCAGGCGAAATTTTTTTCAATTGCATTTTTGCTATAGGTATCGTGTATACTTTCATATGCATTGAGTAAGAAATTGTTATTTTGAAATCACAAACAGACACTTTAATTTTATTTATTTGTATAGAACACTGCTTGATTTATTTATAGGATAGATGTAGCAAATGGGAATACAGTCCACCTCATGGTAAGTGGCTACTGCCATCCAAGGACATATTCCCATGGTATGCGCGTGATCCCTCACGCGAATACCTATAAGATAACAATTCTAGCTGAAGTCGGTACCATCGGCACCACTGATATAGTGCTACCCTTGAGGACTAAGTTGGGACGCCTCGGATAATTATATCTCCCTTACCACACCCAGAATGCCGTAGCGGTTATCATTGCTGTTATAAGGCAGAAATATAGGGGTGGCGGCAGTGCCGTAACAGTCGAACCGCAAAAGGTTTTACCGCCACTGAACTTTATATTACTCGTGTGTTTACAGCTAATGAAAATAATGAAAAGTGAAATTTGTATATTTCGTAATTAAGAAAAAAACATTGTTTTTTATTTTCTATATTCATTGATATAACAGAAACATTGAAATTGTTAGCAACGGAGTTTTCGTTGTTATTTTATGGCGAAATTCGAGCATACAGTTCGAAGGAAAACACGTGTATTATTTTTCACTGAATCGGAAACGTACCAACCTATTAATTGTTTACATAATATATATTTTTGTTATGATTTCGAAAGAGACAGATAGGTATGTTATTTTTAATTGTTTATGCTGCGGTGTTGTGTTTGTTGAAGTTGTACAAATATTATGAGTATCAATAATGTAGCATTACGTAGCTGTATGTCGCTGGCGATATATATAGCGGTTTCTGATTAGGCACGATATACATACTTGAACGATATTTTATTGGACTACCGTGGTTTTTTTTGGGAGTATTTTTTACAATATTTGGAAGTATACATACTCGTATATATACTATAAATAGCATTAGCCCGTATTCAATAAAAGCGAGTGCATATTTACATTTGTCACCGTGCGTAGTACTCACTAGGGAGTACGCGTGAGCGGGTGATAAAATCGGCATAAATTTCAGACACCCACATATCTCACGGCTTAGTGAAGTTTGTGTAAGTACTCGGTTACTGTTGTAGGCGTCGGGTTAAAGGGATTACTTTTAAAGTGACTGAATAAGAATAAAAAGTATAGGTACAATCGGTACAATTCGCGTAATTCACTTCTTGTAGTCTTAAATTTAAATTCGTCTTATTATAATCATCTCCAGTTCTTCAAAACAGATGGGATTGATTGATTAGAGGTTCAAGTTCCTCCTTAAATCTAATATCATGTACTTGAATCCACCTGTGACCTTCAAGGGGAGGGTAAAATTTGAGATATAGGAGGATCCGTTTTTTACAATCTTTCGCTTTTGATGTATTGTATACCGATTTGTCTTCCTATTTTTGATCAGAACCAACATAATTGTATTGAGTGTCGGTAAATACAACATTCATAGACCCAACTCTCACTATTTAAAATATGATATGATTTTGAATTTCAATGCGCTAAAGACAAGAGTTCTATTACTATCAAAGTAAGTACACCAAGAATAAAACAATGTTAATATCAAGTGAATTACTCAAAGTGATAAATGGAGAAAGCAGTACTAACCGCTCCATTATTTCGTTGAAGACAAATACCCCTATTTCAATCTTCCTGACAATCAAGATCTCTAGTTTAATGGTGCTAATGCATCTAGCACTTATTCAAATCTAACATAATATAAAACTTTTGATGAAAGATATTAAGCGGATCTTACATGTTCATTTCATTAGGGAAAGTATATAGGTATGGAAGAATTTCCTTTACTAATCAGACTATGATCGCTGAAGGAGGAAATAGATTGATCCATGGAAATAGCAAAAGTTTTATAGGAAAGATCTTAAGTGACTTTATGAGTTTGGATTTCTTGCACTTGCGTCGACAACTTTCATGGTTTGGATGTTACGTGAAAGTGGATTCATTAGTGTAGACAACATAACTTTAAGATTATCTTACGTCATATGTATAGGTTTAGAGTGGTTAAAGGTGGTAGAACTTTATGTAGTTCGACTCCGGCGGCACCACTGCCACACCTATTTCTGCCTTATATCAGCAGTGTTAAGCATTGCGTTCCAGCTCAGTCCTCAGGGGTAGCAATGTATCTGTGGTCGACCTCAGGTAGCACCTTGATCTTATTTGGGTTGATTACAGATATCCATGGGCGGCAGTGGCTACTTACCATCGGGTGGTACCATATAAATAAGGTTTAGAGTTTTGATGATCTATGCATGGTTATTGATAGATTCTTATTATGTGAACTTCTTATAGATACTTGTTAGTATTTCTAGGGATAAAACGTAGAAAATAGCGGGTTTCATTAAATAATATTTTCTGACAATCGTTATCTTAACCTGACAAACATTATATAATAACATTTGCGTGAAATATTAAATCTCAACAAGCTCCGAGAACTTTAATTTGGAAGATGTTGGAAAGTACCTACCTATATATTTTGTGTTAGGTAAACTTAATTCGCTTTTTAGGAGGCGAGACACGAACAGCGAACACATCACGTCGGGCGACGATGTTATCAAATCTTCATGCAGTGTTGACAGATATGATTGAATCTGAATTTTGTTTGCTCATCTGGAACTCATTCCGAGGAGAGACTGTGACGTGAAATCTTTTCACTCTCGAGACGAGTGTGTTATGATAAAATCAACAGTACCTATGATTTTAAATCAAACATTTTTTGTATGTGATTTTTTCGGGGAATTGATTGTGCCACACATTTTACACATTTTTACAATAAAATATAGGTAGGTGTAGGTGCTTGTTATTTTTGACGGGTGTGATAAGAATGGCATGATAATATAGGTGTTTCAAGTTTAGAGGGGCGCCAATTATCTTTGAACGATTTAGAAAAATAAGCAATCTGAAAGTTGATGACTATTTCTTTAACTTAAAACTAAGTTAGATATATTTTGAACTTGCATACAAACACCCAGACCCAGAACAGAAATCTAAATTCGTCATGCAGATATCTGTTTGACCGGGGACCGAACCCGGGATTCACATCGCTTCCGAGCGGTATGGTCACCGTGCCGCCACGGCAGTCGTCGCCAGTATGTAAACAGCAAGTACATACTAAAACATATCATTTGAAACTACGAGTTAGAACATAAACATGAGTACAATAAGGTCGGTGGCAGTTAGACTATAAATTACAAGTAGAAAATCGTTCAAAAATACTTCAGCACTTACTAGTACGAGTTACAGACTATATTTGTTCGCGTCAAGCAAGGGCGAAGATTTTAGAATGCGGTCTGTGGTATCTTCATCATTGTCGTGTGGCGTATTGGATACAATAGTTATTTACTATGGTCTATAGTTCCATTATGAAATGGTGCAAGTTTTCCAATCTCGAAGCAGAAATGCAGCAGAGACAGAAACTTGGATATTATTTCCAACACAACAATTTTCCCTTATACGAGTACGTATTGATTTTTTAACAGTAACTACCCAATGAAAAATAAACAGAGGAAGATGTGCATAGAATTTCTCTTATGGGTAATGTCAGTTTTACGTTCTAGTTAAGGAGAAAAAATAGCCTGAAACGTACGATTAGTGTCACTATGATTATAATGCTTTTATATAAACATGATATAAATCGCTCAATGCGAGTTGGGGTCGTAGTAATACGCCGGACAGAATGAAAATCAACACATTCGTTTTTGGTAAATATGTAATACTGTTTGTATTAGGTATTGTATGACTGCATGCTGGAAAGTACATTACAATATTCTTAAACGTGTAATGTCTTAACTGTCACTTAATCGGTATGCTGTAGGAATTTGTGTCTAACAAGCACTGTTTAGCGCTGTTGTATTCTGGTTCGAAAGGATGTTGTTAGGGAGATATACTTATCCAAGACGTTCCAACTGAGTCGAAGTGACGTAACGCATCTGTGCTTGTCCTTAGGTAGGAGTCTAATCTTATTTCGGGTTGATCACACATCCATATGCGGCAGCACCCACATACCTTCAGGCTGACTGCATCGTTTGCTACTTTTATGTACAAAAAACATAGCTTACGTTATATTAATCATATAGTAATGGGAAAATAATGGTGTGGAGCTGACGCATTGAATATTGTTTCAAAATAGCTACTCCGGGAAAGCCGGTTGCAACAAAAACTGCTCCACTCCATACATCAAAGTCACTACGGTTACGTAGTGCATATGTGAACGTTAAACAAGGTGTTTCGAGTGATTAATTGTAGTTTTCACACCCTTTAATCATATTTTACAGCAAGGTTAAAAGCAAGGTGTAGGAAATATGACGCCCGGAAATATTAAATATGGTAAGATGTATTACGTAAACTTAAAACTTTTTGCAGAATGGTAAAAGCGTGGCGCTTTTCACAGTGGAAACAAAATGTATTTCTACTGTGATAATATAAACAAAACAATTGTGTCCGAAATTATATTTAAGCTGATAATAATGCTGGACAATATTTATTGTAATAGGTAAATATACCTTTTTTAAAATGACTATGAGAAGTTTTGTTCTCGAAAACTTAAAGAACTTTAAAGCTTTTTAAATTTCATTAATGTCATAAACACCTAGATTTTTTGATTTATTGGGTACTAGCGACCCGCCCCGGCTTCGCACGGGTGCAATGCTGATACTACATATACTACAGAATAAACTGATGTTATTATAAATATAAAGATAAACCTTCCTCTTCAATCACTCTATCTTTAAAAAATGCATCAAAATCCGTTGCGTAGTTTTAAAGATTCAGGCATACATAGGGATATAGAGACAGAGAAAGCGTCTTTGTTTTATACTATGTAGTGAAACTACTTCTCAAACAATATTAGGTACATTTAACATCACGCCTAAGCTCAATACGTTCTTATTCGTTAGTCTAATAGCACAATTCAGTCTAGGTATAAACAGAACACAATCGATTCCTGAAGCTAACTTGCACGATGCTTGTCTAAGTTATTGTCATATCTATCCATTGCATGCAGAGCAGATGCCGCAAATGTCTATCTGTCAGTAACGGTTGTGACTAGCATGGACTAGAATAGCACATATACGCTTTATTAGAAATACAACTGGTACTACAACATTGTTTCATTGGGTATAACTTTGTCGGATAATACAAGTCTTATGTTTATAGTCTAGTAGTATTATATTTTATACTCTTTATAAAACAGATGACCCGCGTCGCGGAGTGTTTACCGGTGGTTAGAGGGTCCCGGGTTCAATCCCCGATTAAATAGTTTCTGTATTATCAAGGGACATTGCTGCCAGCACTCGGCCGTAAATTAAGGTTTAGATAGGTACCTTTTCATTTGTAAGATTATTTCAGTTTATTAAATTGATTCTTTTCTTTGTCCACCTTCATATTCCTCGCATGTATTTTACATATGTGTTCTTTTCAAACACCACAAATATTTTTTCTTAAAACAATGATATTGACAGAATTAAGAACTTGGGTTTCAAACATCATCTTGCGTCTGTTTAAGATAAAGTAAATGTAAAATTTTATAACAATTGTGTCTGAAAGATAGAAGCTATAACGCACAGCCTTGAAAATTTTACTGAAGTAATTTTACTTCGGTAAGTGAAAATTTAACGAGAGGGAAAGTTTGCACCCGATTTTAATTAATTTCAGGTTGAAAGTAAAGTAAAGAAGAATTTTTATATTATTTCTTTTATAAATCGTATATCCGAGTGCAATATGTATTGGTTTTAAGAGTTTACGATAATGTTATCGAAGTCAACTCATTTTTATGTGAAGGAAGGAGCAAACGAGCATACAACTCACCTGATGGTAAGTAGCTACTGTCGCCCGTGGACACCTGTAATCTATCTTAGAGAAGACGCGAGGTCCAACCTGAGGTCGGCCACAGGTGCTTTGGTACCCCTGAGGACCAAGTTCGAATGCCTCAAATAAGTATGTGTCCCTTACCATACTCTTCAGACCAGACGACAGCAGCGCTACACTGCAGTTATAACGTAAGTAATAGGTGTGACGGTGGTGCAGCCGGAGTTTAACCACAAATTGTTCTACCGCCTTTAAATTATCATAATCGTCCCATTGCTGGGCATGGGTCTTTACGCCGATTGAGTGGGGTTTAGGCTATCGTCGTCGTATATTGTATTTTTTTATAAGAACTGTCTAGCGTATAGGTTTTCTCCCGATGTTTTTCTACACCGTTATAGCAAGTGACACTTAATTTCTAATATGCGTGTTGAAAAATCAGAGTTGCCTGGGTTCGAACCTCGGACTCACCGATTGAGACGCTAAGTTCCAATCACTAGGACTTTAAAATTGCAGTTGCAACTAAAAATGATAAAAATGAATGAAACAAAAAATATAATGGAAATAGAATCCGGTACTCCTGGAACACTGTTAACGTAGGGTAGCAACGACGATAGAAAATGCTAAAATTCTCAGCTGGTTGAAACAGTAGTTGGGTCTAGCATATTTCTATGCGACCCTACACTTTAGGGACTTGTTTTACGAGACACCAGGAAAGAACTTGTAAAAAATATACGATATTCTTGACGATTAGTATAATAATCTTCTTTCTTTTAAGTAAATCTATTTAAACAATCTATTGAATGATACCTGCAATTCAGTGGGTACATTACTAAACTTACTACTAAACTACCTAAAAATCTTTCGCAGCGTACAAGAAGATAAATGGTTCCAAAGAATGATATAATTATAAAGTTTACATGGAAAATAATGATAACATCATACAGGGCTAATGATATAACATGCCGAAATAGTCACTATAATTTTTATATCTTTTTTTCATAGTTCTGTCTGAGATCTTCTGCCAGGCTAGGTGATAATGCCTGGCCGTGCTGCGACAGTCTTAGTTTGGAGCTTGTATATATGGAAGGTATTTATAAACCTTCAATAGCGTGATTCTGATGTACTAGTGGTGCATTCTCTTGACGAGTTGCGAGAAGTCGCTACAATATTAATTTAACTTTGTACGCCGGCAGTGAAACAAAATCAGGAACAAAGCTCTGCGGGAAAAAGGGTCGTTTTCACCCGATTGTAATTAGTTCCAGGTCGACGGCACATCAAAGTCGAGAATAAGTTTCTTTCGTTTAATTGACCGTAAACTTTGCGCAACGTGGATAAATTTGCCTGGAAAGGCAAGGGATGGGAGATTGATTTATACTCTCTCACAATTACGATTCTATCGGTGATTGTAGGGTGCTGCCCTTAAGCCAATATTTTGAGCACAATAGTCGGATCATTAGTTACGATTTTTAAAACGTGCACCAGATTGCGTGCTTCAGCTGAATGCCGGAGCAATATTCGTATTTTTTTTATTTTGTGTTGAATTTATATTAAATTTATATATCAATAAAACGTATGCTAAACATTGTACTATCACAAAGCGCAGCAAATCAGGTCTAGAAGTACCTATTCTAAGTTGACTCTATACACTTACAAAGTTAGTTATAGTGAAATTGGTTCATAGACGTGATTTAGGTGTATACTCATAAGAAAGTTCTTTATGCAAATATTCAGTTCGGTGTTTAAATTTTTGTCTGCAAACTTCAGTATGTTATTTTTATGAAACTTTTAACGTTAGGAGACCAGCAGCAGAAATGTTAAACATTTTATTTTTAACGCGCCTTGAGGAGTATAATTTCAAAAAGGACTGATAAAATATTTAACAACGCATTGTTCTCCTAGCTATTGTATTTTCTTTTAAAAGCTAACTATTGTTGTGATTCTGTTATTTAGTAATTTCTGTAACTTCCGTCTTTCCGACATAAAATTCTTAATGGGCCTAAAAAAACATAATCAGTGTACGTAAGTTTTAGTGTTAAATATTATATAAGTTTAAATATTGTGTAATTTATTTAAATAGTCTGTTTTTTCGTTTACTTGTTTAATTTAATTTAACTTAATTAAAAATGGGGTGTTTTTCTTCCATAATTAAACACCTTGTGAAGTAATACGTTTCACGTTTTATACGTTTGGTTTATTATTACGTCTACTATTGACATTAAAAATAATTCTGTAGAATTTAATTTATAATATACATAGATTATTGATTTTTTAAATAATATTTATTTATGGGCAAATTGTTTACTTAAATTTAAATTTAATGCATCCTCCGATAATCTGTCTTAAAAAGCTTTATATTTTAACCTACTTAGAACACATAAAGACAATGTTCATCTTAACTTAGAATTTTCTTGTAAGTTTTTCAGTGTCGACGTGAATATTGTTCTTTGGCGGAACCCTTAGCGAATAGTTAAACTTAATGAAGGGCGAGCGTTCCCTGCTTTCAACTTCATATTGTTTCTCCAATAAAAGTTACTTTAGGTCTTTTATTACACGTCTCGTTATTGGAATTCTTGCGAATTGTTCTCTAATCAAACAGGGCTATAAAAGTGAATGTTTACTATTCATGGAAAATAAGTGCAATAATAGTACATTACGATACGGGTGATCTATGTTGCCTATTACGGCACGGCGTGAAGTTAGCGCCCGAGCGAAGCGAGGGTGATAAACGCCGTGCCTAATAGGCAACATAGGTCACTAGTATCGTATTTTATTTTATAGTACGCATGACATAAGTCCGCTCGCACGCGGAAGGGCGTGCGTAAAGTGCGGTCTTAGGTCACAATGTGCTATAAAATAACTTTCGCGCACGTCACGTGTTCAAAGTAGGATACTAGATAGATATACTACTAGGTAGATACCTTTATCTCCACATAAGATACCTGAGAGAACCTACCTAGGTGCTCGTGTGTTTGGCTTTTGTATCTTATTATTTATTTGTTTGTTTGTTTATTTATTTATCTATTCATTTATTTATTTATTGAGTCATTTAGTACGGATCATTCAAATGACACTAATGATAGTTTCACTAAATATACATAGATTAATTTACAGTACAATAAAATAATATGATATATGATAATAACAAGAGTTAACACAAATAATTTTATTAATATAATTTATTTTTTATATCTTTTTATATTAAATGCATTAAAAACTTAATTATATTTAAAAAGTCGCAAACCATTAAAATTCTTAATAATTACATAAAATAAATCCAAAATAAGCATTATCAGTAATACGCAGGGCAAACTACTTCTTTGGCAAATTGGTTTATTGGTTAAAATTTATTATAGAATTACTGAAAGTACCATTAGTTATTGGTAACAATGGTTACCAGTCCTAAGACTAGACAAATGAGAACCAGGTACTTACAACATTTGCTAGGTACGGATGACAGTTGCGTTGAATAGAATCCAACTTACATCCAATAATAGTTTGGCCAAGAGCGAAATTGCTCCTATTACTCATCAAGTTCCAATAACTGTCCGCTTTAGAATGAGAGCTTCAGGCTTCATCTAAATCAATGGGACCTATCCTTAGTACATAAATGTTCTTCGCTAGTCAAAGTCTTAATGATTAAGTGTTATTATTAACAGCCCATTACTGTCTGATTTAGATTTTGTCGACCATTGACCTTGTCGTAATGTTTTGTTTTCTTTTTAATATTACTTTTTCATCGCAGTGGTAGTGGTTAAGATGATGAGGTCGTTGAAGGAATCTGATAGTAGGTATCTAGCAATACTTCTCCACTTTTGCCAATACGATGCATTTCTTAAACTCCCATGATTGGGAACTGTGTCGAACTGACGAACTGAGTTAAAAAGAACACACACTTTTTTCAACGTTTTATTAATAATGCAGCTTATTGCGCAGTTACATTTATTTATTTTATTTCGCGCGAACGCTACCACTAGACCACAATGATTGTCTTTTGTTTTCCTTCGAATGTTTCTTTTTTTATACTATTTACAATAATTATGTGCCAATGACAATTAAAAAATAATAAAACAAAATTAAAGATATAATAATAGTCAAATAAAAATGAACAAAAATGATGTTATTCTCAATAATAAATTGCGTCGCCTACATGAGATATATATAAAGTTTTCCTTTATTAAATATACCAAAATAAGTAACTATTGTACATACAAAAGCTGATATAACGCAAAGCATTCTTAGATACTCAATTTCAAAATAGCAACATAAATGCCAACAAGCGCTTTCTGCTGTAACAATATCACATTTTTGTTGTAACAATTTCAATTACGCATATCTGCATTATTTATGAAATTCGTAAAATAGTATATAACACAGAAACATAAGCTATGATATTTAATGTTAAAGGATTGATAGCTTAGTCTAGGTCCACAATCTAGACTTTGGGATTTTCAGCCTAGACACGCCTGATTCACTACGCCCTTCTGATTTAATGTTATTTGATCTGATTAATTGATTTATTTATCACTAGAAATCCAACTATTTTGGTAAAAAAAATAACAAAAATGTTTATATAATTATTATAATAATAAAAATATTATAATAATAAAACATTTTTAAAACTTAACTTCGGTACTTTTTTAATAATAATATTTTTTAAAACTTAAGGTTAGACTTAATATTTATGTATGTTAAATTATGTGTTTCGTTTCATTTGACAATCGCACCATCTTATCTACGGAATACGACGTGGGAACTGCTCAACATGTTGATGTCAACGGTAACCACTCCAATAGGACATGTAACCGGGGGATTGCCTAAACCAATCAGCTTAAGTAGAAATTAATCTATCAGGTGTAATATCTGAGATTGTACGTGCCTAAGTGCTATGAATTTGTAATTGCTTTGAAATAAGAGTTTAAATTTTATACTTATCCAAAATAAAAATAATATTTTAGTACATTTTTAAAAAAAAATTTATGTAACCTATATTTTAAAATTAAATAAAATATCATAAAAACGAAATCCCGACTACTTAAACAATTAACAGAAAAGGGAACAAGAAAAAGATATACAAATCATAAAATTCGAATAGACCTATTTCTCTCAGTACCTGTAAATAAAATACACCAGTAATTTAGAGCGTCAAATGTATCAAACGTAAATATGTTAATAAGGTATAGAAATAAAACGTTTCTATTTATTTTTTGTGATGATTATTTTTTATATCCACTATCATCAACTGTTTACCGAGGCAGTAAATATAACATAACCGATCAGTACAATAAAACTGTTATATTAAAGATCAGTTACAAATGTTCATTTGTTTTTGTAGTATCCATAAATCAATCAGTGAACGTTTAATCAAATTGTCGAAAATTACATTTGTTTTCTTCACGAAGCTATTCGAAATTGGGAGCCTCGTTTGCATTAAAGCGTATAATTTTTATGAAATATACGCTCCTTGTCAGCGCCTTTGATTGGATCTGTGGTGATTTGTTTGTCGGAGCAGAATCATAGAGTTATTATACTTAGAGAAGGAGAGCGATAGGCAGGTCTATAATGCGAGTGTTCAACAAATAAAATAGAACAGAGAAGATGACAAACCTATACTTATTTTTGTCTAATCATTTTACTAGAATAGGCCTCATTTGCTTTCTCTTTTTTTCAATGAAAACATTTTTCTCCGGCCCCCCTTCTCTAAGTATAATAACTCTATGAGCAGAATTCATTTTGCAGGGAAAGAAAAAATCTGCGACGTGACTGACATGAAAATCCCGCGGTGGAAATTTTGTTTTCTTTGTGTAAGCCGCTTTCAAAGCTCACCGCCTCTCGCTTTGACTTCCCGCGAATTAGTAATATCTGCCTTTGTTCGATCTTGTTGATATTGGTAATTCGATTCACATTACACGCTGTAATATGTATCACAAAATGTAACGTATCGTCACCTCATAGTAAAAAACAAGGTCGCTTTCCGCTGTCGGTCTCTATATACATAGAGAGCTTAGATCTTTAAAACTACGTAACGAATTTTGATGCGTTTTCTTTTTAATAGATAGAGTGATTCAAGAGAAAGGTTTATACGTAATTTAACGTGTGCAAAGCTACGGGCGAAAGCTAGTAGATAATAATTATGTATATTACCTGATAGACATTTAGCATATGTTTTTACGTAAGAAGAAAAGTCTACCTCTAAAATATAATTATTCATAAAACCACTGTGTATTCCTTTTTATGTTTTAATTAAACATTACACAACAAAGAGTTTATTTATTCATTTTTGTATGGAATATTAAAAAGTAATTTTATTTTACTAGATTTTTGTAAAAAATATTAAATACAGAATCATATTTTTATCAATGTTTATTTACTTCTTCGTTTAGTATATATTTCTTATCCTAGACTTGACTTATCATCTGAAATCGGGGTCAAACGCAAGCCTATAAATATTAAAAAGATACCAACGTCGGCTACTGGATATGTAACATCTAAAGTTATAAATGTCAAATGTTACTCTGTGTTGGAGACGCTCCACATTTTCCTGTAAAAATATTATCACTTGCTCACATCAGGAGTTGAAATTTACACTTAATTAATTGAGCGGTCGAGTAAGTTTAATTATTGTCTTGTCGTTGTCGTAGTCCCATTACATTCCCACTGCTGGGCACGGGTCTTCTCTCAAATTTAAAGCGGTTAAAGCTATAATTCACTGCGCTAGGCAAGTATTCTTTGATCTACCAAGGTCTACGCCCTCTAGAAGTTCTAGAAGACTTAGAGACCCGTATGAATAGACTTCACACACGTTCTAGAACTTTCTTCTAAAGAACTCTTAGTTGTGTAGGTTTTTAACGATACTTTTTTCGCCCTATAATAATGATAATTAATTTCTAATCCGCACATAACTTCGAATTTCGTCTCTGCGAAAATTCTCGCTTACGAGTCTGGAACAGCGAAGTGACAAGACTGCTTGTAATAAAATTAGCCAAGCAGATGTGACTCTTGATTTGTCGAATATTACACAAAAGGTATTTGCGCAGGTAATCCGTAATTTATTTAAATTCAAATCAACTAGATTGTTTTCAAAACCTAGACCTAGACTTAGATACAGCGTGCCTGTAATAAACTTAGCCAGGCAGGTGCGACTCGCTTATTTTATTGAACGTTCAAAAGATATTGTGGCTATTCCGTAATTTATTAAAATTCAAACAATCCATATTGTTTTTACACAGCAGCAACCTAGGTAGGTACTTGAATAATCCGCCGTAACATCACGTCTCTGCACAAATTCTGGTTCACGAGTCAGAAACAGCGAAGTGACGGGCGTGCCTGTAATAAACTTAGCCAGGCAGGTGCGACTCGCTTAATTTGTTGAACGTAACTCGAAAGATACTTGTGGAGGTATTCAGTAATTTAAATAAACCTCCTGTGCAAGTAACGAAGTTGTGAAGTAACAAAACATTGTCTTGTTCCTGAATGTCACCGACTGAGCTCGACTTGTTTAATAAGCCCCGACTTATTTAATATAAGGTAATGTGTTAGCATAACTTCAGTGTAAGTATTTGCGGAATTCCTCATTTCCATAATTGAAACACTCCCACCGTGAAGAGTTCTGAAGATTTAATGTTTCCACCCAAATATAATGTTAAATTAAGCGGCAATGAAGAAAGACTGTTTGAATTAATGTCAACTGTGTAAAATTTTTAAAAGGTATCTGATACATAATTGATATCTTGTCAATTATTGACATGCAATTTTTGTCTAATCAGAGTAAGAATTAATAGATTAATAAGTACCCCCTGTGACTATAGACAATGCTTTCATTACTACAAAACGGATTCCACTCCTTTTTCATAAAAAATATATAAATAAAGCTATATTTACATTGCTTACATAACTTACGTCCACAATAGCAGTCAAGTCCAATGAAATTGATTAAGAACAACAATATCGCATACACAACAGAGGAATGAAAAATTCTCATGGATGTTCGCATTTTAAAACGCAATCTCGTCGTTAATTTGGTTGGCGGGGAGGTCGGGGTGGCGTGGTCGCCTCGGGGGAGGAAAAATCATTTCTTTTATTCAGTTATTTATCGCGGGGACAGCGGGCAATCAGAGGTTACGTGTGCTGTACTCCGGTCGCACAATGCACATTGATTAGGTGCCTACAGTGAAATAAAATGACGACAACGACTGGGCCTTTGATATCTTGTGACAGATTAGTTAAATGGTACATAAAGTGGTCTATAGAGACTAGAAATTGACATATCTGTAACTATATACAAGATGAATCGAAAAATTCCGTTTCGGAATAATAATCGTAATAACCGTAATAAACGTATTAAACGTATTAAACGTATTAAACGTAATGAACGGCATAACCGTAATAATCCGATCCGATCCGATCCGACTCCGACTCCGACTCCGACTCCGACTCCGACTCCGACTCCGACTCCGACTCCGACGCCGACTCCGACTCCGTCTCCGACTCCGACTCCAACTCCGATTCCGACTCCGACTCCGACTACGACACCG
>DWPV01003610.1:0-14912 GCA_018251915.1 Urbanus proteus proteus | reverse complement strand
ACGACAAGGAGAAGGTAACGCCGCTCGCCCGCAGTGTCGCGTGCGGAACGTGACGGCGGTGATGATGAACACGCTGGGCCGCCGCGCGCAGGCGCAGTCCGACGCGCAGCCCGCCGCGCCGCCCTCCGCCGACGACAAGGAGAAGGTAACGCCGCTCGCCCGCAGTGTCGCGTGCGGAACGTGACGGCGGTGATGATGAACACGCTGGTGATGATAAATATACGCTTTCTACACTACTATGACTATGGAAACTTTAGTTTTATTATTCTTATATCTAGCTAAATATTTTTATTTGTACATCGTTAGCTAACTGTTCCCATCACTAGATGGCTATTCCCATCTGTAGGCCTCGCTACTCACTCACATTCCTAGGTATTTAAACGCAACTCTACACTACCATGCAGGCCGTCTTAATGAAAAACGTTATCATCGATAACACTGGTAACTGGTATTAAAGGTAAGAAGACTGTGTGCAGAGTTAAATGCTACTGTACCACTACTACTACTACTACTTATAGTTTGAAAGGTTTAATAAAAGAAACCTTATTTTTTTATTTTTTTATAACAGTAACATGCAGTCCACCTGATGGTAAGTGACCACTGCCACCCATGGACATTCATAATAAACCCCAGATAAGAACAGTCTACCTGAGGAGTAAGTTGAAACGCCTTGGATCAGTCTGTCTCCCTGACCACATTTTTCAAGCCAAAACACAGCTGAGCCCAACTCTGCCGTTATACAGTCTATTTCTACGGTGTAGCAGTAGTGCTGTCAGATTCGATCCCCATGGGTTCCTACAATCCTAAACATATCTTTACTTATCTGAGGAAATCCAATATAGTTCTCAGAGGTAGCAACGCATTTGGATAAACCTCAAAACACTATTCTCTGAAATTAATTACAAATATCCAGTGGCAGTGGTCACTTACCAACAGGTGAAATATATGTTCATTTGCAACTGATATCCAATAAAATAATAGTTCTTTAAGAGATGTAATAGTAAATGAAAGCTTGTTTAATTAACTCCAAAACGTCTTTGCTTATACGTAACATTGTATTTCAGGACACATCCCACGAGATGGTGGTGGCTTGCTGCCGTTTCCTCTGCTACTTCTGCAGGACAGGTCGCCAGAACCAGAAAGCTATGTTTGACCACTTCGACTTCTTGCTGGAGAACTCCAATATCCTCCTCTCCAGACCTTCGTTGAGAGGATCTACTCCCCTCGATGTAGCGTACTCGAGTTTGATGGAAAACACTGAACTGGCGTTGGCTTTGAGGTAGGTTTTAGTGAAGATTTTTTGTACTATGTCATTTTTAGCTTTTTACGTTTTCTATGAGGAAGAAGATAGTGTAAGTTCTGATACAGAAGTAAAAGTGAATTACCTACATGATTGATTCCAATTAGTTATTCATACAATTTATTCCCGTTAGTCATTAAATTTCAGTTAAGATCTATCCTTTTATCAGAGTTGGTTACAAGTTATTATGTGTCCTTCTAAAATATACAGTATTTAGGTGAAGAAGCAGTCTGTGAAATCTCTAATAGAATACGAAGGTTCATTTCCCGTGCTACTACCACATGTGATGGTAGTAGCACGGGGAATTAAACAATCCCTGTGTTACTACCAGTTCCAAAAAAATATATATAATCCATATGAGCCACAATTACAATAAAAAAAACCTCCGAAATTAAGTCTTATCTTACTTTTACTAATATTGTAAAGGCGAAAGTTTGTAAAGATAGATACATGGATGGATGTTTTTTATTCTTTCATGCTAGAAGGGCTGAATAGATTTGATTGGAATTTAGCACAGATACAGAATATCGTTTGGAATAAGATGCAAGGTATTTTATGTTGAAGAAATGTACGGTTCCCGTGCGATACATATGTTTTAGTTTTTCACAGACAATGGATTTGACCTGATTTTTTTCTATAGTAGTAGTGTAGGCTACTTTTATCATGGAAAAGAACATTGTTCCTGTAAAATAATATACATTTATATTGGCGATTTATATAGCCGAGCCATTTGGTTAAAACATAATTATAACAAAAGATAAAGAAACTAAGTATGGCGCGGGGAATTCGAATTGTCTGTGCTGGTACTGGTAGTAGGAATAGATTAGTAGCACGGGGAATAAACCAATACGAAAACCTTACCAGATTGTCTGTGATAGCAATTTGTCTATAGCAGCTTTCAACCAATCACGCACCAGCTAGAGCGCGCATTAGAGTTTTGGCGGAAACGTGGGATGAGCCGTTTCGTTGTATAATGTTATTCTTCTAAACTTGTGTATAGTCGTATTATTATGTGTAAAAATGGTGGCATTTTTATTATAAAGTGTTCGATAACGTGCACGCGTGTGGGAAAGTGATATGATGCAGCGGGAGGTGACTTCTCGTGTTGCTTCCAAGACTCCATGAAGAAGTCCTAGTAAAGTCCCTACCACTTTGCTGGACCCGTCTCATCTCATCATCTTTTGTATGGAATAATATCATCATCGTCATCTTCTATATGGATATAATATTTATTAGGATAAGGAATAAAGGAAGAATATAAATAAAGATTGGCTGTAAAGGACTTAGATCCATGGCCGTAAAATAATTTTAAGGAAAAAAAGAATAATGCAGCTCTGCCGCCCGATTGGGATAGAATTTGGGTCGACGCTAGCGCCAATTGACTTCAAATTGGGTGGATATTGGGTGAACTAAAATAAATTTATTTAACGCAGTGGGTATCGTAATCGTAAACGTTTATTGAAACAAATTGGCCAATCAAGCGTATTTTCAACTTATTTTATGAGCAAGAATTACTATTAACGTCATCTTGTCGACAGATGGATTGGAATGGAATTGGAATTGATATGGTCTCCAAGGATAATAAAATTCAGAGCTTCGACTTAGATTCTTTATCAATATAATATTTCGTTATCAAGTGGGTTATCACTGCTATCCGCGCTTTCATTAGGAACTAATGAGTCGTTCATCACTTTGTCTATCCAAGTTCGACTGTAGGCTACCTGAAATTAATATTAAAACATAAAAATGAAATTATGGAATTATTGTAAAATCTGTCTCTTTCCTTTATGTAAAATTTAGATACCGATATTTTTAATAACTTGACGTTGACCTAAAATAAATGCAGGTTGCAAATAATTAAAATCAGAGGCGGATTTGTACATTTGTTTTGGTTTGACATTTGGCCACCAGTACCAGTACCAACTAATAGGCTATTGAAATTTATCCGCCCCTGCCGACCTCTGGAAGTCAATACTTTAGTTTTGGGCCGACCAGACGACTGCTGAATCATAAAATCACAATTTGCTGCCGCCACTGAAGTTAGCGAAAATCAGTCGTCAACAAGATAATCTCCGAAATTTAGCAAAAAAGGTCGTGCAAAATAAATTTGCCGCCCCTTGAATCTGCCTCCAGCTTGTACTGCCCTTTGGTAAGTCCGCTACTGGTCCTTTCGTGATTCGACTCCGTAGGCACATCTTTTTCTTCTATAACAATACCATTAAGCGCTGTCGATATCTGGTTTGAAGAATAATGGATATATACTTATACGAGGCGTTCAAATTTGTCCTGAGATGTACCAACGCATTTGTGGACGACCACAGTTAGAATTATTATTTCTGGCTACAAATGTCTACGGTCGGTAGTGGCTACTAATCATCTGATAGACTGCGTCCTTGTTTATTATTTCTAATAAACGATGTAGCATTAGAATCACCACTTTTTGTTTTGTTTTCTGTTGTGTGCCATTTGCAAAACTTAAGATAGAAAAGTAACTAGCTTGTACATTCAAAAAATATTATTGTAACACCTTAGCAAATACACCCGGCTTAGATTTGTACGCGCATTCCTCTGTGCCAGAAAACAATGCTATTCCAAATAATGTCCCTGCTCGGTTGAGGCCACTGAAATGTACAGCTGGATCTCCCGTGTCACCCTGTAAAATGATTCACGAATTTATCTTATGTTTTCGATATGCCGCGTAGCCCGTACGACAAATTAAATTGGAGGAATAACAACACTGTTATTTATCCAATCAAGATAATAACTAACATCATAGACTTACATTTAAAATGTAATGCTTATATTATTTTTATTTATAGCAAAGTGTAACTTGTATTTAAAACATATTTAAAGAAGCTTCCACACAAGCTGATTATTTAGTATTACATAAAACTAACGTATGTGTTTTCTATGGATTGTTTAGTAAGAAGAAGTAGGACGTAGTAAATTAAATTAGATTAACGTCTTAATTTAGAGCCAATTTATGCAGAAACTAAAACAAAGCAATGTAGTTAAACACTGTTCTAGCAAATTTCTTCGCAGCTGAATCGCAGAGTTCACCTTACAATAACAGTAAGTGTGGATACTAACAGCACACAAAGCCACGCCTTTTAATACACTCTTCAAACACATGTGGTCGTGCTGTAGGTGGTAGTCATTGCCGTACACGAGCCTGCACTCAGCCCGAGACACCTCTTGCACGATCATGCGTCTCAGCTCCTGGTTTTCACCTTCGCGGATTTGGCCTGTGACCTGGGAGAGGGAAAAGGGGGATAAGACAAAGGTACGGCAACATTAAAAAAGGCTAGGTAGCAGGTTAGGTAAATGCAATAGTAAATATAATATAACGACCATGATCGCTGTCTAATAAATATACCTAATGCCAAGAAAATGGAGAAGATGTAGTTAAGCATAGGAAGAAAAAAAAGAGAAAGAAGAAGAAAAAATTCGATCTTAGTTCTTAAAAGTAGCAACGTATAAGTATTTTTTTCAGATACTTTACTTCTATAGGTATAAAGTTAGTTACAGATGTCCATGGGTGACTGTGAACACCTACCATCAGGGGAATAGCATGCTTCATTGCTACTTAATTTAAAAAAAAACCATTCTGCACAAATACTGCACCAGTTTCGTGTGCATTAATGTGGATACGTTCTATGTATGTACATGAACAGTGTTTCAGCCTGAGGTCATGGGTAGAAGGATCCTACATCTATTTTTAGTTTATTCTATCTATTTTTAGGTTTTAGCGATATGACAACTTACTACCGAGCCATATCCTGTAACGATGACTTCTCCAAACTTCAGAGGTAGATCCGAATCAGCTAATGCAAGAGCTACGATCTGTGATCGAGGGGTGATTGCTATTTGCATATTCACCTATAAAAAAAGAAGATTTACAGAGATTTTGGTGGTTATATATGTTTTTATAAAGAAATCAGCTTTTGTCCGCGTTCTCGTATATTTGGACGTTGTGTGCCACGATAATGTCTTATCTGTTAATTCAGGTCTTAAAATATGCAAATCTTTGAGTCAATCGACTTAAATAGTTTAGTTAACATTATTGTCGTTATAAACTTTACTTACTTCTGTCTGTATAATATAAATTATAATACCTTGCCAATTTTCAAAGGCTCCTTTGAAAATATTAACTGATTTGTATAACTTTTGTATATACCTAGGTATTTTATGGTATTTTCGTTGCCATTATCATAATTTATTCTTAATAAATAAATTACGAACCCAACGAAGAATTGTCAGGCTTCCTACACCTAATTTAAGTAAATACTAACCTTGACCATAGCAAGGTTGTGTTCAGGATAGTACTGGTCCATCCTGTAATCAGGATGCCTTTGGATCTCCACTACGGATAGCAGCCTGCCTCCGAAATCTCTGAACACTGAGCCCATCCGTATTGACACTTCTTCGTATGCTACGCTGTAAAGTTAATATTTTAGATTAGTAGATAGTATAAAGGTCCAAAAAACTAACCAAACCAGAACATAACAGTTCTTAACACCGCTGTTAATAGGCAGATATACTTAGATACGGGGGCAGTGCTCCATAATTCTCTCTGCAAAGCTTATATTTTTGCAGCCCACAAGTGTGTCTGGGCGACCCTTTTTTTATGACGGCAGAAATACGTAAATGGCAGTGGCGGATTTAGACATTTGCCGCCAGTAGACTATTGCAATATATCCGCCCCTACAGCCTCTACAAGACTGAACCATAAAATCTATAGCTGTCGCCCCTAAAGTTAGCGGAAATAAGACGTCAAGTCAAAAATATTGTCCAAAATTTGACAAAAGTAGTCCTAGACAAATTTGCCGCCTCTTGAATCTTCCGCCCTGGGCTCTAGCCTACTCAGCCCTTTGTTAAATCCGCTACTGGTAAATGGTAGAAGTATGTATTTAAATTATAACTTACTACTTAATACTTACTAATCAAAGCACTGAGCGGCGCTTAAAATCCAGTGTTTTCCAACTATAGCACCACCACACCAATGTTTTCCATGTAACCTGGGTGATGGATTAATTATATTATAAAAAAATATTTAGTGTTTGAGAAGATTTATGAATATCAATTGAATCGGCAACCGTGATAATTTGCTTGGAGATACTACTTAAATTGTACTCGTCTTTCTAGAAACGCAGTGTTTGTTTCTGGATCAACGTTTTTGAAAAAAACTTGAGTCTTAGAAAGTCTTTAGGTGGTCGCCGAATGTAGACCTTGGATCCGCCAGTGGTCAGGTTTACAGAGCCTTCTGTACCACCCGGTTTGTGTACATTCATAAAGGCCTATTCGACATACATACCTGACAGATACCGTATATGGATAGTCTTCTAAACAGACCAGCCCGGTCTCAGTAGTCAACCTTTTCCTTCTGACATGCGTGAGGTCTTCTTCCATTTTTGGTGGGAATTCACATTCCAAATCCGAGTGCACTGTTGTTGCTAAAGGCAAAACAATCTGTTTAAGTATATCTATATTATCAAATGTATATTCTACACCTTTGTCGTATTTTTCCAGATCCTTCCAAATTGACAACATTCATTATTATTTACATTATTTACAACATTCTACTCAGTCCGTAGGAAGTTTAAGTATAAAAATACACCGTTACTTACCACTCTCTATAAGCCTAAGATTAAAATAAAGTTTAAGAATAACTAAGAAACTGACTAAATGGTTTAAAAAATCCATCATGCTTTCATCTATACATTACACACAATAGCGAAATTTCTCACGTACAATCTCATGTCTAGTTTGGTTAGCGAAAGAAAACAGCTTTGTTGAAAGGTGTGTTTAAGAAAACAATGATGTAATAGTCGAAACAAAGTTCATTCGGTACTTCACTCTTAATTGCAACCTATTTTCCTATCCACAAGTAGTTACCTGCTCGTAAATTGGAAGATAGACATGCTTGACCTTGCTAAAAAGAAGATACGTACCTACATTCCCTTTGTATATGATTACGCATTAGAAATTATTTACTTAAACCTAAAGAAAATGGCACGATTTAGAGTAAAGACCTAATAAAGATCTCAAATACACCTATGGGAAATGTAATAACTTGGCTTTTTATTAGGAGAGGACTCTCAAGAAAAAAGCTTATGTTAATTAAAGATTCACCCAATTAATGTTACCTAGGTATATCTTTTCTATATATCATTTTCTCATTTTCTAGTACATGTTCTCTGTTAAGCGAGAAGCGAATGGCCAGTACTCCGGGAATAGTAAGGTCCGCAATTGTCCGTTCGTCTCATGAAGGCAGAAGGTTTAAGAACCGGCCACGTAATCTAAACCTATTGCTTCCTTTCAGCCTTTACACTTCTGACCCAGCAAAGGTTTAGGCTCTTCAAAGGCTGTAAAGACCACTGTCAAAACAGTAACTACACAATTCGGAAAAGCATTTTGTGAGAATAGTAGTCAGATAATAATAGGGTAATGCAAAATGATGAAAACATGATTACATTGTAACCACAGATGGGCTTAATCTGCGCCAATTGTTCCTAAAGACTCATCGTTTTTGAAACACGCTCATTCTTTTTGCCTCCAAAATAGTATTTAACACCTGTTTCGTTATGATCAGAGTACACTTCACAAAATCTCAGACAAATAATGGAAAAGTAACTTTTCGTAATACTGAAGTCAAGTTAATTTATGAAGACTTTATCTGTTATCTTAAAGACTTTACTAAAATAATAGTTATGGAATTTAAGACATTTATAATATTCGTATTCAGTATTGGGTATATTAGAGAAGTTATTTCGGAATACAATGAAGACGGGTCAGCGGATTATGATCAAGATAATTCGTCTTTAAATTCAGAAAGTTATGAAACTTTTAACGTGAGTTCTAGTGAGAACCGTATCGATTCTGAGGATATATCTGAGATGGAGAACGACACTCTACATATACACAAAGGTAAAAATGTAGAATGACTAGATTATTAACGCGACTTCGCCTACTTTGTTCATCATTATGAAGTGATATGTTAATCCTGTTCATACACTGTCTTTCTGCCAAATTTGATCAGTAGTTTTGCCGTAAAAAAATATCAAATCCATTCATCCATGTTCATAATTTCTTACGCTATAATATTACTAAGAATAGAATTTGAAATGATAAGGTAGAAAGATATAGATAACCCACGTAACGTAGTCCTTGCAGGAGAATTATGGCAGTTGTTTTCCATTGCTATTATTATATTGATATCGTTCACAATTGTTAATTATATAAGTAGATTAAACCTCTGTATATATTTAGTTAGTAAATAATCACTTTCCCTGCTTACAGCACTTATTCTGTTTACCTAAAACTTCCTTTATTTTAATCAGATGATGGTGGTAACTTTTACCGACGTACTAAGTATTGTTTTATCTGTTTCTTTGTTTCAATAATAGAATTTGTATTGTTGACACCGATCTGAAATGTGAGAGTAAAGACAAAAAGATCGAACGAGACTTAACTTAGTCCTAAGGGGGTAGTAACACTTATTAGGGCGATCGAGACGGTATATAAGAGAGATTATCGTAGGCTGTTCTGAATACTTTAAATTTTTATATTTCCCATGCCATTTTGAAGTGAAGTTTTAATAAAAACATGTTAGTTTCAGTATTTAATTCTACATCAGGTGAGTGTACCGACAAGGAAAACAGCATATCTAAAGAGGTGAACCACACTGTCAGCAAAAAGCCACATGTGAACTATCCGTTCTCAGTGTCAATACAGAAGAAGTCATCTCATTACACTTCTGGTGCCCTGGTAAATAAACAATGGGTACTGACTTCTGCTGGGGAATTTTATACGTAAGTCATTTTTTTATCTAATTGTATATTTTGTTTAATGAAATGAAACAAAGCTATGCATTTACATCGATGCTGAGTAGCTTTATATATGATTACACTGCCGCCCATGGACATCTGTAATCAATCCTATATAAGATCAAGATCCTGAGGGTGACCACCGATGCGTTGTTACTTCTGAGGACTGAGTTGGAACGCCTCGGATAAGTATATCTCCCTCATCAGACTCTTCAGATCAGAACATAGCAGTGCATAACACTGTTGTTATAAGGCAGAAATAGGTGTGGCGGTGGTGCCGCCGGAGTCTAACTAAATAGAGTTCTACCAAATCTCTAGCTATTGTACTTTTGACAAATTTAAATTTATTTTGACCAATTTCAAAAAGGTCAGTCTCATAGTTAAATGTGTAGCTTTTATAAAACTGAAGCAGGCATAATAAATTATTTTCCCTTTCAGCGTTCGAGAAACAATAAAATTATTTAAAGCGCGAATGGGCTCCGTGAACTGCAAAAGGGGCGGGGTCCTGGTAGCAATTAAAATGGTGGAAATACATCCTTCGTATGTCCATAATGAGCCAGCTTATGATGTAGCGCTGTTAAAATTAGCAGCACCTGTTACTTATAATGAGTTCGTGGCTCCCATCACCATCTCGAACGTTGGCGGAAGAGTCGTCAGTGCGAAGTTTCTTGCGACGTATTGGCCAAGACTGATTGTAAGTATTTTTTTTTTATAACAAATAAGTAGCAAATGAGTATGTGATTGCGAGCAGTGATAGCCTACTGGTTGAAACTTGTTAAATCCCAAGCGTGCACTTCTGATTTATGTGCGTATTAGAGATTAATTATCACATGTTTTAACGGTGAAGGAAAACATCGTAAGGAAACCTGCACACCTGAGAGTTCCTTAAAGTTCTCAAAGGTGTAAGTCTACCAATTCGCACTTGGCCAGCGCAGTGGATTAAGACCTAAATCCCTCTCATTATGAGTGGAGACCTGTGCCCAGCAGTGCAACGATAATGGGTTACGATAAATGAGCATGTAGTCCACCCGATAAAAAAGAAGTTATAAATATGTTCAACAAGTAATGACCCTAGAATTTGTGGTCTGTACTTATTTGTTTCGTATCACCGACCAAAAACTATGTCGTTTAAATAAGCTCATCTAAAATACAATTACAATTTAAAGCAATTACAGATATTTTTGTCGTAGTATGATTACAATTTGCTATGTTTTATTATTTCTAGGTGAAAGGTCATGTGCTTCCACAATCAGCGAAGGAACGGGTAAAGCAGAACAGTATGAGGGTTTCCACACAGAAGTTAATACCCTGGGACAAGTGCCACAGGATCTTGCAAATCAATAATGTTACTTTAGAACATTCTAGTCTGTGCTTGGAACCAATTGTGTCTCATCATACGCCCTGTATGGTAAGTTCACATTTTAGAGTAATTTTTATCGTTTTCTTGAGAGGAGTTTCTCAAGGCACCGTTCTAGGGTTGCTTTTGTTGCTTATTAACTACATTAAACATAAGTACGCTAATTTTAACAAAAAGTCATATTTAGATTTCGCACATCTTACAAAAACGTAACAGAAATAAATTAGACTATGACGTAAAATTTCAAAGCGACCACTTTTTACTTTAAATAATGTAAAGCTTTAGTAAAATCTTTAACAGCATTTCACGCCGAAAATACAGAAAATTCTTCCATTTTCTTTTAAATGATTAATTTATATTTTTTCTTACAGCCTGATCCAGGAGCACCAGTTCTGGCGAAGGATGGGCTTTGGGGCGTCACGTCTGGTTGGACGGCAAAGTCTTGTCCCGTCAGCTCCGTTACTCTGTTTACACGGCTCTCCTCGCCATTAGTGCGCTCCTGGTTACAGTTGTATCTGGTTGATGTTTAGGATATTCGGGAAAACATATTGCTTTCAAACGCTTCGGGACTCTAATTTAAAAAAATCTATAGAGAACTGATCTCATGTAGTCATAAGAAGTAGTTACAGATCATTTGGATTTTAGGCTGGGCACGATTACTTTGTGGAAAAACTAGATTTGAATATGTCACCAAGCGGCTCCAATGTGAAATGTTGGAGAAAGCTATTTATTAGTGGGTATCCATGTATACCGGATATATTTCATGAAGCGTCCTCCTAATTCTTATCCGTGCAGTATGATACTATACTAAACGCATGATGAAATGCCATAAAGTTTAATTGTTAAAGTCTGTTGTAGGATTTGGTAGGTTTATTGTAATAGGTATTTAATACTTTTGTAAATAAAAAATAACGCAATATTTTTTCTTATTATTTTATTCATAAACTTATCTCCTTGTATATACAGACCAGATATAAAAAAATATTTTTATAATATCATCAGAATCATAGATATTTAGGATCATCTGTTCGCTTAACGAAGTATTATTGTCGCATGTTCATGAAGATGATGAAATATGCTTACTCAAACTGTAAAAATCGATTTTAAAAGTCCCATTCATCTTATGTGGGATTCTTATCCACCTTCTCCAGTCCTATTCTGATCGCTAGAGCCTTCTCTATTTGTTCCACATTCTTCCCTCTCGTCTCCGGTAAGCAGATCGCAGTGAAGAATACGCCAAACATGTTAATTCCAGCGAAGATGAAGAAGGTGTTATGAAGGCCGATAGCATTGGATAACGGCATGTAACCCACTATTGGCAGGAACGCCATGAACCATGCTAATGTGACTATCAATCCCATGACTTTTGCTCGAATCTACAATAGGTTTAACAAAATAATCATTAGTTTTAATGTAGGAAATAAGTAAGTAATAATAGCGAACGAATGACAAATCGATCTATTGGAAGCTCCTTATTTATGGAACAAAGTCCAACTGCTTCGTATAACCAAATAAAAGTTGAGTTGAAGTTGTAGCTACCTGAAAATTAAACATCTCGGACATAACTATAAATGGCAGCGCTGATATGCCGCCCGCGTACGTCCAAACTGACACAATCATAGACAGTATGGGTAGCCAGCTGGGGACAGTGCCATCGAAGAATTTTATTAACATGGATGCAGCTATTCCGAGCATTGAGCATGCTGTTATCGAAAGCATTAACATGTTGATTGTCTGAAACGAAAAGATTGATTAATACTTTCACCTGCTCCGACATGGAAGTGTGCATGAAAGTGTACTAAACGGTGAAAGGTTAATAGCTTGAATAGAGACATCATTTTTTCTAATGTTGCTAGCGTTAACAATTTGGCAATAATCTCCCAGGCCAGTCGATCATAACTAAAAAGTACAGAAGTTCTCTTGGGATAACTATCTAGTGCTTTCATAATTATACTTGATGCGAAAACTATCTGTACGTTTTCAGGAGATGTCTTCCCTATGCCTTTGATAAGCTGTTTGCTCATACATCGAAAATGTTTTTTAGTAATAAGTTATACCTTAAACTAAAACTGACCACTTTTATCTTAAACCTACTTACCCTTCTGCCTATTCTCTCAGCACATATCATATTAACGGTAGACCCAAAGATCAGCACAGCGGGAATTGACAGCGTTAACGTCTCTGCGCTGACGCTAAGTTTGACGCCGGTAGACGTTAAAATAGTTGATGCATACGTCACGATAGCGAAGGCACCATTCATACTTTGGACCGCAAAAATAAGGATTGTTATAATTATTCCTCGACGCCAAATAGGGTTTTTCACTGAAATTCATGAGTATGATAATAAAAGAGTAAGTTTTGAGATGCTAATTTATTTTATAAGCGATCTAAGGAAAGATTGCATTATTTTTACAGACTTTGAAAAGGAGGAGGTACTATGTTCGGATATATGTATTTTTTTTTATTATAACAAATATATAAGGAGCAATTTTAAAAACAATATATATAATTTGAAACCTCTAAAGTCTATAAAACTTACTTATGCTTATTAAAGACATATTTGGCTCTGATTTATAATTGTCGTTTTCGTTCTTCATGATTGTCACTTCACTAAGCACGATTTTGTGGTCTTTATCCAATCCTCTCAAGAAAGCTAGTGTTGCGATTGCTTCCTGCAAATAAATATCGATTAGGTACACTGGTAAAGAATTATTCCTGAAAAAGAAGATGAGAAGGTCGGAGACGATGATATATGTTCTGAGCATTACAGCCAGAACTGACAACGGAAAGCTGATTGCGACGCCACTTAGAGGCCATCTTCGCTCCCTGGAAGGGATCCGTGAGTATTTCTTTTCGTAAAAAACTACCACTAATGAAATCTTTGGGCAAAATTTGGGACTATGTTAGCCAAATCTAAACTTACATCTATCTTTCCTTGCTTGATCAAGAAAGCTGGAGATTGTGGAGCCTTAAAGAGCAGAATTCCAGTCACTACAGGAATACAAGCTACGATGTATGTAATTGTGTAGTAGTCCAAGTATGCTCCCATTAAGTACATTACAAGCATGCCAATATTCTGCACCATAATTATCATGGACACCAAAGTTCCTCTGATGCTATCCTGACTTATGTCCTTGATGTAAAGCACTAGAGCATTGAAGCATCCTGCACCTGCGATGCCACTGAATGATCGAGATATTATCAGCCAAGTTCCAGATGTGAAACAAATTCTTAATAACCAGGAAATCTGGAAGAAATGGGTATTTTTGTAATAGAATATGAACGCAGAATTATATGTCACAGAATAGGTGAAAAGTCAAAAGAACAATTATGATGCCAGTGGTAATCTTAGAAAATTACAATATTAGTCAAAATTTTCAGATCAATTTGAAAATATGCCAGGCAAATTAATTACACCACTTACCGCTTGTGGCACTATGAGAGCCATGACGCTGGTTTTACTTCCAAATCTATCAGCGAGGTATGAATACAGAGAAACAGAGAATACAGCTGCTAAACACAATGTACTGGCGATCCATGATAACGTGACATCCGATAGAGGTTCTCCTGCTGGTGACTGCTCTGATTGAAGGATCCTGGCCATTGGAGATATCCAGCCAAGATCCAGTCCATGTGTGAATACCGTCATGTTTACTGAAAAAGAAAATATAATCTTTTTAAAAGACACACATTTGTTTCAGATAAAAAAAGAAAGAAAGATCATTCAATTCGATGTATTTGATTTAAATTCAATACGAATTAAGATGATTTAATTATAAGTTCATTCTTAATTTTTACCAGTTGGATTACTAAAATATCCAGTAACTATTAGAATAATACTTAATATTGAATTTTGGAATATTAAACTTTTCGAAAAAGTGTCCGATTGCTACCATAATATTAAATGATCTTAAAAATATAGGCACAGAAAGTAATTTTTACCTAATATTGCTATAGTCCACTGCCAATGTGTATGACCTTCTTTTTTCGAGATTTGTTCTTCTTTTATATTCTTCATTTTGACAGATTTTAACTTGAATTATTGGTTTTTAAATTATAATGATTAATTTAAAATTCTAATTATTTCTAACGTCTCATAAAATGATGTACCTTTTCTATTCCAATTGGAATACAATTAAATTAGTTTCAGATAACAGGCAATAAATAGTGTAAGACGCTCCAATATTTGTTGAGATAATGGTGTTATGGTTATAGCTTTTGATTTTAGGGTCTTCACGGCACATAGTACATTTTCGAAGTATAAATAACGTTTAAATAACGTTTCACACTCATAGCCCCACAGTAGGATTTTCCCCTGTGTCGTGGGTGCCATGGACAACACACAAGACAGCGACACACACCCAGACCAAGAACGGAAATTTAAACTCATCATTCAAATTTTCGCCTCGCTGGGAATCGAACCCAGGAC
>DWPV01003609.1:0-14914 GCA_018251915.1 Urbanus proteus proteus | reverse complement strand
TATTATACTTTTAAAGTTATTTTAGTAATCTACGAAAAATTACGCAACTTTTGAGGGGTCTTGTGTTATGAAATTCATAAAAAATCAAATACGGGACACCCTAATGTACGTATCTTTTTTATGATGATGGGGAATCCTTTAAAATGTAAAAGTAAGTAAAGGTAAGTGAAGGTATATAGATGTGTCTTCCTCAGCGCTCCACAGCAGCGCGATGGCCCTGTCGGGCACTCTGCCCCAGTAAGCATTGGCTCAACCTACATCAGTTGGGGTTTACAACGGTATGCGACCACACATAACACCGTCGGACGGTTCGAAATCCTCCTTTTTGTCGCCTCTTACGATTTGCAGGGGATAGTATCTAAACTATTTGCATGCCACTCTCCATGCATCTTACCGAGAATTTAAGCTACTTACATTTCGGTCAAAATATGATTCGAGAATATTAATATAATAAAACAAAAAAAAACAGCCTAATACATTTTCCATACTTAGTATGTAAGCCATTACAAGTAAAACGTTATTAAGCTCGAAATACCTTTTCCCTAGAATATCATTAACCTAAATGTTCACTGTAATTTAAAGTACTAAGTTGCTTAATGCGTAAAATTAATTTCATTAAGTGCTGCGTGTTACAATGTTCTTGCACCAATGCCATCAAAATCGGTAGGTACATCTGTTTCCAAATTAATACGTAAAAACAAGATATTATTTTATATTTGTTTTGATGAATTGAAATTGAGTTTTTTATAGGAATTTGAGTATCACAAATGACTGTTTTTGATATTAATACTAAACGTAATTGAGTAGCGTTGAGTCTTTCAAACCATTAAAAAACATAATTCTAAGTAGGTACGTTACAATCGTTGGAACTTTAAAATAGCGATCTCCCCAAATCTAAAATCATGTAGGTATTTAGGACCATCCGCGACTTTCAAGGGAGTGACTTCAGAAATAGAACATCAGCTTTGCCTTAAATACAAAATATACCTTCAACCATATATTATCTTCGTGTGCTGGGTCTGCTCTCTAAATAAACTGTACTTCGCAGTAAAAGATGAAAAAAAAACATTTAGCTTACCTTTCCGTATTAATAAGCTGGTGACTCTTCGCAGTGCCTCTCGGGGTGACTTCTGGAAGAACTTGGGTGTCAAGTTGGGTGGAAGGGTGAGTGGTTTCCGGGCGCCAGAACCTTCCCATGGAGCAGGATGGTCAGCAGCAATCTTCGACGACGCTGTTATCCTGTCCAGGTGTTCCGTGGAGGCGGGCCTGGTGATAAAAAAGAATATTATTTCCAATATGACTTGGCTACGTGTCTTGTGGTGGTCTTAAATAGCACTACTTCGTTTCTTCATGCGGATGTCGTAGGAGGCATCCAAGAGACATATTTAAGAGATGTACCTGCGTAACATGTACATTTACTAAGGCCATCAGCACGTATTGCAGGCGCAGTAACTTTTGGAAGGGAAACACAATTTGGGAAGGCCTATGCCCCGCAGTGTTTTTGGTTTATTATCAGTGTTGTGGTTGCAGTCATAACCAAAAGATTTTAATTTTTGGGGCCCTCGAGATTTATGATACCTATTACTGCGCCCCTAATAAAAAGCAAGTTTTTTAAATATATTTGACTCTAGGTTTTACAAATGCAGGGTCTTGAGATCTGCTTCTCTAGCAGCAATCTCTTTTCCCAGGTTCTAGGCTTCTAGCAACATTTGATCCATAGATTCCATAGATGTCGAAAAGCAGATGAACTTGTAAAGCTACCTATCTACCTATCAGCTAATGCTATAGGGTTTTAGTTTAAGCCGAATTAAAGCTTTACTTCTAAATAAATAATAGATATAATCACTATGATCTACTTCAGATAAGATAAGATAAGATCGTGTTATTAAACATAACTTTATGCAATATTTGTGTTTCTATTGCGTTATTTACTTACACAGTCTACGATATGTCTATCCGATTTGATAACATAGTTTGACAACGTTACTGTTGATCATAATGAACTATTCCATTACCTGATAGCATATTGTTGTTAAATAATATTGTATTGACATAAGACAAATTATCAGGTTAATCACGACCGCGTTTTGTTTATGCACTCGTGTCTACTAAAGAACGTTTCGTAGTTTTATCGTAGTAGAGAGTGTAAAGACCTTCGTGGTTCTACTCTGAGGGCAGCACCAGCACATCTATTTCTGCTAACTAATTCTGTATTACTGTTGGAAGAGTGTCGGAGATATACTAATTCAAAACGCTGCAACTTAGTTCTCAAATGTAACAATGCATCTGTGGCCAACCTCGGATTACCTGTGTTGATGTACAGATTTTAAAGGTGGTAGAACTTTATTTAGATCGACTCCGGCAGCACCACCGCCGCACCTATTTTTGCCTTATAACAGCACTGCTGTGTTCTGGTCTGAAGGGTGTGGTAACGGAGACTTACTTATCCGAGGCGTTCCAATTCAGTCTTCAGGGGTAGCAATACATCTGTGTTCATATTACCTTGATCTGAGGTTGATTACAGATGTCCATAGGCGGCAGCGGCCTCTTACGATCAGGTGGACTACATGCTCGTTTGCTACTTCAATCATAAAGACATTGAAGTTGGCATTGGTCATCTATCATCAGGTAGACTGGATGGTCGTTTACTACTGAACTATATGACTATACCATAAAAAGCTAACAAACCTGTGTCTTTGTCGAGGATACCAGCCGCGGGGTGGACCTCCGAGCCTCAACAGGTCAGCCCCGGTGCATACTCCCGACGTGCCCATCACGGATCCCCGCCCGTAACCACCTAATGTTGCACTGCTCCCTGTGCCGTAAATAATTCAAACATGTCAATAAATACTACGATTTCATTAATGAATAACATAAATACTAGAAAAGGTAATAAAAGATGTAAAGCTAGCGCATACCTATATCATATAGGTACGTAATCGAATGCATTAAGTTTAGTTAAACGTCCTCGTTTTGGTTTGATCGCATATATCTACATGCAGCGCTCCTAGCGGACTAATATTTTACTATGGAAAAATGGGCGTAAACGTAAACCGAGATATCAAGTAAATATTTTAAGTATTATTTAAGGGTATTTAAAGAAATGTATGAGGTAGAATATTACTATTTCTATTTTGATTGAAAGTTTTAAAAATCTTTGAATTGATTGAGGAAGGTATTAAGATCATCATCTTTCATTGAGGAAGGTATTAAGTTATAAATTATAAAAATCTTCAATCTGGAACTGGAGAATGAGCTTGAACTTTGCTCTGTGAACATCCGTCTGTATGGAAAAACATATAGCTCGTCACATATCAAAAATATTATTGGGCTTCTTATGTTTGGAGTTTGTAGACTTATACATAATGTAGCGATTATTAGTAGGGTCGTTTTTTTGACTTTTTGCCAAAGATAAATAAGACGCTCAGATAAATAAAAAGTTATCTGAGGCAACATGAAAATAATAATCTTCTCCCCACGATGTTCCTGGACCACTACAGCCTTGAAGAACAGTTAAATTTATAAAAAAACGGCTTGAAGAACTTCTCTAAAAAAACTACTGACCTAGACCAGTGCTGACGCCTTTATTAAAGGTGAAAAGTGAAAAAGGAATAGTAGAATGAAATCTATTGCAAAAGAAGAAAAAAGTAAATTACATTCGATTCGAGGTCGGGAAATGGGAAAGGGGAGGTTTTACGGGTAAAAAGCGATATCTCGGTTTAGCATTAGGTTTCATTCCACTATATATTTTTTTGGTTTCAAATATTATCGACACTGGTATGTTGCCCGTATTCATGATTTAAAAAGAAAAAGTAAAATTTGGGAGGGAAAAGCTAGTACCGGATAAAGATTTATATCAGAGTTGACAATTAATTGTACCGTTTATAAATCAGAGATTTATATCACTTATGTCATTATATGGAAAGACTGATGATATTATGAAATTAAGGCTAATGAGCTGAATGAGGAATTTTAAGGAGGACTAGGATTGATTAAAAATAACTGGATGGACTTTCATTTTTTTAACAACAACTTTTATTTCTTTTTAACTTATTCTAAAAACTGTAGCGCTGTGAAAATTGTTTGAATATATATTTTGTGTTATTTTACTTGTATAAGTTGTACTTCGAGATCTTAATACATTATACACATGAATGTGTAAATCAAAAAATTTGTGACGCCTAAGAATTTGCAGATACCAAAAAAAAGATAAGTATAATCTTTGTTGTAGTTATTGTCAGGACGGGATTAAGTGGATTGATGGAACGGCTAAATGGAAATGATTATGTACTATTTGTTAATATGGATAAACAATTGATTCCTTTAATCTAGTACTATTACCTATAAACATTTGCTGCTTCGAAAGAACTGGAACAAACGATATTATTTCTGAGCAGTGAATAGGGAGATTGACCAATTTCGTTCGTTTTTAAACAACTTCAAAAAAGGAGGAGATTCTTATTTCGGCTGTATTTTTTATAGTACGTGGGTACGTACGTACGTACGTACGTACGTTGTGGGTACGTACACACAATACGTGGACAAGATACGTATTGTGTGTTCGAACGAAAACTTTCGAACAAAAATGATTAGAGTTGAAAAGACAGTAAGTTTTATATATTATTTATAAAACTTTAGTTACAGGTACCTACAGTAGTGGAGTTACCACTAGGCCAGTAGCCCCAGTAGGCTGGAGCCTAGGCCGGCAGATTCAAGGGGCGAGAAATTTATCTTGTACGACCTTCTTTTGTGAAATTTCGCAGACAATTTTGACTTGACGACTTAATTTTGCTAACCTCAGGCAGCAAATTGAGTTTTATGATTCAACGGGCGTCTATGCGTCCGAAACTGAAGTATTGACTTGCGGAGGTCGACAGAGGCGGATAAATTTCAATAGTCGAATGATGGCAAATGTCTGAATCCGCCACTGGATACCAATATAGTTCTAGATTACGATTTGTGGGTAGGCTTCACGCATGACTACAGAGTATAGACTTATACAAAGTCTAATATAGAAACAATTAGAATTATAAGGTGGCATAATGAGTACGGTTAAACTAAAAGGTTACTATCGCCACATATATTACACACACGACTCACATTTTCCACACTCATAGCCCCATACTAGAATTTTCTCCTGTGTCGTGGGTGCCATGGACACACAAAGACGAATAGGTACTCAAAAACTCAGACCCAGAACAGAAATCTAAATTCATCATTCAGATATCTGTCATGCCGGAAATCGAATTAGGGACTCACTGCGTTACAGACTGGTATGGTAAGCGTTCCACCACGCGGATTATATTTCCAACGTACCTATAGTAGTTTTTTTCTTTCGATGGTATACTGTGTCGTGTGTCCATATATGTGTGTGCGTATGTGTGGATGTTATGCATATGAGTCGATCTTAGTTTTCAGGAATACCAACGCATCTATGTATAGAATTAGTGTTTTGGAAGAATGGAATTTTGCACACACTTTGCTAGGAATCCAGAATAGGACATAGAGTACTTTTCATCCCGAAAAAAGATACTACTCCTGAGAGATAGATAAGTAACTTTTATACCTACAACCTACATATTCTTACGCCTATGGCCACTTGATAAGATTGAATTGCATTAGAATTATATCTGAAATAATTATACAAACCCAAAATTTAACGCGAGCGAAGCCGCGGGCGAAAACTAGTCTGGTATAATTGAATTCTTTGCTTCAGAAATATAGTCTGCGCAATACTGACCTATAGACTGTATGGAGTTCATAGTATTGTTCCGAGGCGGTCCGGTGGAGTTCCGCGGCGGCGTGCGGGGCACGTCGCAGCCGCGCGCGAACACCGGCGTCTCGGGCAGGCTGGCCGACGTCTGCAGCGGGCCGCGCGCCGCCTCGCCCCGCTGCCGCTGCAGCGTGCGGCGACGGGCGCCGTTCGTGCCCATATCTATAAAAAAAAATGGTTATGGTAAGCGCCGACGTAGTATAATTATATTATTCACTAACTGATTCCCGCGGTTTCACCAGCGTTATAAAAGTAAAAAGGAATATTCATCTACACATAGGCAACATCCCGCGCTCCCGCGAGGGGCCCGCATGCTCGTGGCGTTCGTCCTAATGCTTTTTTTCGAAAATTAAAGCAGCCTATGTTACGCCTTAGACCTACAACTATCTGCCAGTGAAAGTCCCGTCAAGATCGGTCCAGCCGAAGATTAGCTCAGCCAAACAGACAGACAGACAGACATATTTTTTAATTAAATTTTCGTTATAGGTATCGTGTATACTTTTATATGCATTGAGTAAAAATATGTTATTTTGAAATCACAAACAGATGCTCCAATTTTATTTATTTGTATAGATGTATAGATTATGCCGTGTCACCACACGGCAACTGAAAAAAAACTTTCGGACTTCTACTCGTAGCACGAGTTTATTATATTTTATCGCGATAATCGTTCATACTAAGTTTGCCCAATTCATCCCAAGCGTCCATACAGCCCATGCAGCATCTCTAACGGAACGTATAGGAACTAAAATTTTACAGTGAAAGAAACATAGATGTAGGATCCTACCAACGTATAGAAAGAAATAGAGCTCTCAATTTCGATTAAACTAATGCTACGCAGTTTGTACCCGGACACAAACTCAATTAATAGAAAAAAAAAACATACAACTCACGCTTGTGGGTGTATTTGCGGGTGATAGAAAATTTTCATTACTCTGACTTAAGTTCGTAAAATAATTGTAATATATTGATTGCAAAACCTATCTTTTACGAGTCATGACCTACTCAGTATACGTACTTCATTCGATATTCATTGACGGGTTGGTGATGTTGTTTTATTTTAATAGTAACATGAACTGTTTAACCAAAATCTGTCCTTCCACATGCCAAGGGTTATAAATTCATATTGCTCATAACTTTTACTGGGGAAGTTCTGGAAACGATATAGCGAATAAAACATGCATTTTTACGATTCAGTAAAACGTTTGTAACGATTTTTAATTTTTGTAGGTCTATATGTACTGTATTTTCTTATTTTAAATGATATTTTGTTTCTTCATATAGGAATAAATTTCCATCGCAGGATTATAGTGCTGATTTCACTGATTTAAATTAATTCATACCTGTAGGTAAAGTTCTTCTGTCGGTTGATCCACTCTTGAATGTATTGCTTCTTCTATTTTTATTGTAGCTGGTTTCCATGGATCGCGTTTTAAGGCTATTTGTGGTATCGCGGTGGGGTGGTACAGGTGGTACAGGTTCTGAAGGTCTAAAATATTAAGAGATTTGTAATTAATGTTTTATATTTACTGTGTGTGCATAAATTGTTAAATAAATAAATAATAATATTATAAAACATTAAAAATAAATATAAGTATTCATATAAAAACAGATGTATTTACCTTCTTCTGGACTCCATAGTAGGAGTGGGTAAAGTATCAGCTTTCTTATGATGACGTTTTTCTGTAGGTTGCATTATTTCTGTATACTCATCTTCTACTTCTTGGACGGGTGAAGGCGGCAGCGGTGGGAATTTGGGCGATTCTGGTGTCTGTGGAAGTGGACCCATCTCGTGACCCAAATTCGGCGACGGTGGCAACTGATTATGCCTGTAAGAATGTTCAACTATTTGTACGTTCAACGGGAAATCTCCGCCGCTGGATACAGCAGAATCGGAGGAAGATGGTTGACGCATTAGGCCAACAGGAACATCCTTTGCGCTAGTCGACTTGTGCATACTGTTTGACCTTCTGCCCGAGGAACGGTCACGTCGCTCTATCGATCGCTGATTCTGTATCTCATTGTGACTCGATGACTTCTGTATGTCGTGTCGTTTCTGTTTCTCCCTAGAACTATAGCGGAAACTGTTTTCTAATATTTCCTTAGATATTTCATCACAGTATTCATCCTTATGTATATTCCAGTCTTTAGGTAAATATGGGGTAAAATGTTTTTGGTCCCGACCTTGACTTAATATAGCGCTAATATTATTTTCAATTTTACGAAGAGGCGAAGTATCTCCACTGGATCCAGGTTCTCCGCTCTCCTGATCTTCCTCTTCCTCGACGGTAGTGATTAGACCTTGACGACTGGCACTGTTGCTGTCACCCTCGGCGCCGAGGGCAGGCAATGAAATCACGCGAACCATATTAGGTGGAACGGTTGCAAGCTCATTTACGGTTTCATTGCACTCTGTTTGTGGAGTTTCTTCAACTTTGCCTTCTTTTATTAGTGACTGTATATTATCAAATGTAGAAGAATACTTTTTGAAATCTGTGAACCGATTTTGTGGAGATAACTTATTTTGTATAACGTTTTTAGGCGTAATAACATTCTTATCGCTAGAATTTTTTCTACTTTTAGGACTATGACCGAAATAATCGGGGTTGATGTATCTATCTTGGCCATTATTTAGATCTAGACTTAGTCTCGACTTCGGTGATGTCATTTCCTTACTAAGTCTAGAATTCGGTGTGCAGAGATCTATACTATATCTAGAATTTGGCGTATTTAGTTCTCGGCTTAACCTGGAGTTTAAGTCCGCACTATATCGCGACTGAGGTAAACTCAAATCGGAACTCGGTCTAGAGTTATAGGAACCGACCGAGCCGGAGCCACTTATTGATATACTGGAACCATCTATTGATTTGTCTGTGCTTCTGTTTAGGCTGTGGGTTTGAATCATGTTGTTTGTGTTATTACTGTTGGTTTTGTTTGCGTTTTTGTTAAAGCTTGGCAATTTGTTTCTGTTTTTGCCTTTACGTATAACATAAGTGCCGGAAGCGAAGTCTTGTGGACGCCGAAGTTCTGGTTCGGCATCAGAGCCAGGTGAGGCAAGTGGTTCACATTGCGACAACGGAGGAGGAGGCGGCCAATATTCCTCACCCCAGTCGTCGTCTACGCGTTGAGGTATAGAACTTGTGCTGGAATGGGATTGGTCTCCTGATTTTCTTCTCCGTCTTCCTATCACCTGAAATTGATAGTAAAACATATTTTATTAATATTGAAGTTACAATGTAATGGTTTATAATTTATTCTGTAGTCCTATTGCAACAATAAGTTATATACTAGTAATTTAAATAGTTTCAAATGTTGTTGTTAATTATGGCGATAGAAATCTAACTACTATACAAGAGTTAATTTTAAATTCTGGAATCATATGGACAGTAAGCCAGCAACATTTGTACCTTTGTGCTTCCTGGAGTAAGTAGAGGATCATCACCATCGAGAGACACTTCCCAGGCTATGGAATTGCGTTTCGAAGGTGTAGTAACAGTGGGCGGCGGCGGTGGGAACGACTCCTCGAGGGAGTCATCCGAAAAGTGGTCTTCGTCGTTGCTCTTACTTGAACCTCTCCTCTTACAGCTCTCCATTATGTCCTCCGAAGATCCTCTACACACTTCTCTATGTCTCTCCATAGAACCGGCGAGAGTCCGCGGAGGAAGTCTGCCCTTCGGCGATAGCATTTCCCCGTCGGATCTGCTATCGCGTTTAGATTTTCTGTCACCCTTACTGTTTAATGGTGAAATTTTCTGAACGTTGTACGTGGGTGAATGTGATTGTCTATTATATTGTATGTTAGGGCCAGGGTATATTGTGACGGGGTGTTCATTGTAGGGTTTGTCACTGAATTCGCTGGAGAAGCCCATGAAAGGAAACACGGGTGGTGTCTCGACACTGGGTGACTTCTTCAGGCCAGGAGCGTGACGCGGGGGGAGCCAGGCGGACGTGACTTCTAGTTGCGGAGGCCGCGCGCCGTGCTGCAGTGAGGAGAACTTGTACGGAGGCACTGGCGGTTGTTGCAGTTGAAAACCGTTAGCGTCGTTGTCTTTCTCCCAACCGAACGGTCGCTGATGCCTGGTTTTTGGCTGAAATTATTATTTAAACATTTAATATTAAAAGCCCAGCCTGCCTAATCAGATTATGTATGTCTTTCATGCATGATGATTGGTGAATGCCAAAAGTCGACTTATAATAATAATGTTTTATTCTCGTGATAAATAAGTATTTAGTATCAACACTATTATCTACAATATAATTGGTACTACAGATTGGTCGAAATACAAAGGCAAAAGGTTTCCATATACCCATAATACTTACGAATGTGGTTTGGGTGGCAGTAGTAATTCCGTTAACGCTAATAATAGAGTCCAATCTTTCCTCCGCCTCTCGGTGGTCGATTGAAGGAGTACGTTTTGCCGAATTCGCTGGGGACACTCTGAAAATGTGGACACATAGCGAATTACTAGGTGCTATATTAATATTTGAAAATTTTCTTACGATGATTTTATGCCCTTAGTTTTTATTTAGTGCTTATATTTCATTTCAATACTATTTTCATAAATGTAAATGCAATAATTTAGGATTTTATACAGATGTTACAATGAAGTAGGATATTTATATTTTTTTTTTTCAATGAAAATATTAACTGATGATGAACTGATATTGAGAGGAGCTCACTTAAATCTGTCGCTGGCTCGCGGACGATAATATTGGTAACATAGTTATCCAAAATTGGAAAAATCGTATTCAGCGTGTTACTTGTTCTTTTAATGGATATTGCAAATGTTTCCACTGTAACTTTTTGTTACAAAAATTATTAAGTTTATTCAAGAGAAAAACAAAGAAATACATACTTGGGCAATAAAGTGGAGATGATCCGTTGTGCCTCCTCGGGCGGAGGTGGCGAGTGCGGAGACGGTGGGTCCGGCGGCGAGGGCTCCTCGCGTTCTTCCGTCGGACGGAATCCCAACGCGAACTTCGCTCTGGAATGACGAAATTAATAATAAAATTAATATCATTTTACAATTTGTGAGATAATAAATTCAATAGCTGTATAGATGACTATTTCACCGATACATTGTTCATTTAAATGACACGGTTATTTTCTGTATAGACAAACTACCTTTACTATTTTTAATCATTTCACCTATAGGTATGTTTTAACATTGGTAATAATTCCGAGTAATCTTTGTAAGTTATTTTTCTTGCAATTATTCAGATTTAGATTCAAAAGACAAAGTTCCAAAGTGCCTCGAGTTCGTTCTAGAAAAACTTTGCAACAATGTGATCCCAGGTGTAATGTCATATTTGAACGTTGTAGAACTGTTTGAAAAATACATGACTCCAAAAAGCTGTCTCTGAGGAAAAATAAATAATAGACAAAGAGGAGGAGGACTTCGACAAAGTAGTCTTTTGTGTTTAATGTTCATGTAGGTGTTAAGTTATCAGTGAACATGAGCATAAATTTCGATCTTTTTAACTACCCACACGTTAGGAAATGCCTTAAGCTTTGAATTAATGATAAAAATGAATTGAATTATGATAAAAATAATAGAAGTTAAATGATTTTTTCTCACGGGCTATTTTCCGTTAAAGTAAGCGATATTTAATTTCTACTAAGTAGGTATTAAATTTATGTACTTTAAAATTTTGCAGTGTGTGGGATGCGTGTTCCTGGCCTCTATGGGATAAGAAGGCTCATATTACTGTTTTAAGTTTACTTGATGCAATAGCTCTTATACTTCGCAGAACAATGCAAGGTATTTGTTATAAAAAAAAAACTGTTTTATATATCCTCTTATAGGTACATAACCGGAAAATATTCTGTCCAATCTGATCGCGGAACATAACTGCCGGATAAGTCCGAGCGTCTGGGTTCCGCAAATATCTGATTTTGCGGGCGAATACCGGATGTCTTGGAACCTCCTGAATTGCGAATTTCCGAAAATTAACCTGCGGATATTTTGGGCGAATAAGAATATTGAAGATATTATTCATTTTAGGAAAATACCTACATGTTTACGTGATTAATTTTTTTTAAATCTCAGTGTTTGGAATTTTACTTTTATATATTTGACTTATGTGCGTATTGGTAAATTAAACGCGTATTAGTGACATTTGTTGGGCGAGTGACAAGTCGTAGTGGCCACAGTGCGGTGGCGGGCGTGGCGGGCTGGTCCAGCAGCTCCAGTGAATGATGGACGTTGTTGACATTTGTTTAGGTACCATCCAAAAGAACATATCTTAAAAGCTTTTCGCATTTTGGCATTAAAGTTATTGTAATAAATAATTGCAGTCTAGTTTCTGGTACAGGTAATTCAAAGTCTTCTTACTTGCTGTCGTTTCGGCTTATATATCCATCTTCCTCTCAGGTTTGACGGTAAGCGGTAAAGCATCACGTTCAACGTGGTAAGCATGTTAGGGCATATTCACGTTTACTTACCAAATACATGAATTCGGCGAAAGCCAAGCGCATTGCGGTACCGGAATTTCTATGGAAATCTGTAGGACATTATCAGGTACAGATTTTGCTCACCTTCTGCCGTTCATGCTCATGTATCCATCGTCCTCTGAGGTGTGTCCGGCGAGAGGCGAGTCGTCGTCGGTGGCGGGCGTGGCGTCGCGGGCGTCGCCGGCGTGGCGGGCAGCGCGCGCGCCTCCAGCGACCGCGGCTCGCCCTCGTCGTATTCGCTTAGCACCTGGTCCAGCAGCTCCAGCGAACGCTGCACGTCGTCGCACCCGCTGTAATTGTAAGATTGATGTAACATTAGTTCTTTCATATTGTATACGTATATACGTAAGTGTATCCACGCTGGGCGCTGTTCGGGCACCGAGTAATATCAGTTTATTAGCATCTCACTATCTCTTCCCGTGGATGTCGTAGGGCCTAGGAGGTGAGGTGTGTTATTTAAGACAGCAGTGTCATATCTTGTGTACCATTAACCCCCACGGTAGTCAATCAATATGATTAAAACAAAGCTGACACAAACACATACAAGTTTAAATTAATTGGTCTAGCCCTTTTTAATGTTAATCTACATGACATTAATTAAATAGATAAAAACTTTCACACGTCAGTAATTATACAGCGTTAAGAATTAACTTTATAAGTCAAAAACCGAAATGTACGTTTTAATATTACTTTTAGTTTTTCTAATTTCACTGTCGTCTGAACCGTTAACTAAATTAAACTAAAAACTCTGCGAGTGTGCGAACGGCAATTTATCTTTGCAATAACATTATCTTAACGATTTTCCTCAAATTAATTAAAGTCCATGTTAAAATATCGTACGTATTTAAATTTATTTCGTGGAGTAACGACTCCAATAACACTCGTAGATAGGTACATTTAGTTAAAGTAATCGCTACAAATAGGCAAGACTTTTTCTACGAAATGAGTCAAATCTATCGTAGGTCAGATTCTTTTTATAAGTTTTGTTTTTGGTGGATGCCACTTATGGGCATAACCAGCTCTATGTACAAATAGCTGATCACTGCGGTTTTGTCCGCGTCAGAATAGTAAAAAGGTATACATATTTAAACGTAAGTGATACCCGGCTGTCCCGCGACGGCGCGCACATGCACACGGGGCGCGCGCTAATGCATTTTTCCGTAATTAAAGTAGCGTATGTTACGCCTTTGACCGTCAGCTATCTTTCAGTGAAAGTCCCGTCAAAATCGGTCCAGCCGTTAAGAAGACTACCTCAGCCAAACCAACAGACAGACAGACAAAAAAAATCATTGCATTTTTGTTTCACATTGCACAGTTTCACACCCTTATAACGAAAAGCAAAAACTGTTTCACGCTAGAAATAAGTGTGACGGTGGATCTCGAACCGTAGGTACTGGTTCTACCACCTTAATATGCAAGTTTGATAGATATAAGTCAATACGAAACATTTTTGTTTATTTTTCACACATTAATTATTTTTTGTATAATTGTATACTATCTTGTAAAGATTATAACAGTATTATTATCATATTCTCGAGCTGAAAAGCTGTGGCAATGTTTTCGAATGTACAATAGTACATGTGTACAAGGATTTAGTTCAATGTAATGTAAAATGATTCCGGTAAGGTTGCGGCATATAAACGTGTTTACATTGTATTATATTATTTCCTTTGTCACGCGGTTTTACTTAACATTTGAATTGATGTTACTTCCTACTACCATACCATTACCAGTACCAGTACCTTGTACCATAAACCACGTACCTATACCTATGATATAAAATTAACTTTGACTTAAAGTTTTGATAGGTAACTTTTGAATTTAATAAAATTATACTAAATATTAGTAATACCTACAACATACAGACTATTTCCAAAAATATATTCTTAATTCCTAGAATTCAATTTAGCAGTTTTGACCTGATGCAATTTTAAATAGACAAAAAAATCTTAAAATTGTGGAAATGTAATTCATTACTTATTATCCAAAAGTATTTATTGCAAATACATTCAATATACGGACAAATCGCACTTTTATTTTTCATTGTATGTACGGATATTGGCTTCTCGGGACGCGCTCATATCATATTAAATGAAATATCGTATCTTTTGTACTCATATTGAAATCGCTGCGTTTACTTTCTGTTATAGAAATTGTTACGAGAGCCCTCATCTCTTTGACAAACTGTGCTATGGCATAAGTGGCAGGCGTATTACTTTATAATACAGTCAAAGAGCAAAGGAGTAAGTTGTGGTAAGAACACTTTATGTTTTGTTTCATTCGAAAGTTTGGGGGTAGCAAACTGTGGCCAGTGGCGGATTTGCAGTCTCGGCCGCCCTAGGCCCCTGGCCACAAGCCGCCCCTTTTTAGCCCAAGCCTAAGCCTTCCATAAGAGTTAACCATTTAATCTAAGCATACATAATAAGAATACTAAGGAAAGATTTGACCTTGAACTCCTCGATCCTGATGATGCAGGGTAACCATACCACTAACCAGCCTAAACCATAGGAGTTGGCCAATTGATGCTTACGGATTTATGTTTAGATTGGTAAGCAAAGACATACGAGAAAAAAAATTATCTACAGTTCCTCGACCTTGATGGTGCAGGGTTACTTCTAGCCTAAACCATAGGAGTTGGCCAATTGATCCTTACGGATTTATATTAAGATTGCTAAACAAAGAAGTAA
>DWPV01003608.1:0-14918 GCA_018251915.1 Urbanus proteus proteus | reverse complement strand
TTAAATGGCGCCGCTGCATGATGCACGCAATAGGTCCAACTCGAAATTAATCGATAAATTGTTATAAAACTTAAATTAGAAACAAAAAAATATCCCGATATCACTATAGGTAAACGAAACTTTCGGACTTCGTTACCATTTTGCCGCGTAAATCTTTTTTTTTTATTTATTTTTTTCAAATTCAAATTTAGAATCGTTTAAAAAGGTTTACAAAATAGCCTTTCATCAAAAGTTTTTAAAACTGACCAGTATTTCTTGAGTTTAAGAACTTTATACAAAATATCCCTAGACGGTGTTGATGTGTATATGTATATGTATGCTTATGATTAACTTCGAATGACGATGGATAACCATCGGTTGTATGATATTTGTGATTGCAGGCGTAGCGTGGTGGAATTGCGCCGGCAGCGCCTCGCATCCGTCAGCATGATGGACGAGAGGTTCCTGAGGCTGTACATCGCTCAGTCGATGACTAATCTGATTGATGCGTATAGTAATGATATTACAACGAGAGTACCCGCGTGCGCGCGCACCGTGTGGCGTGTACTGGCGAGCGCCCGGCAGTGCCCTCGCGACTGCCGAGCGGGGCGGACGTGTCGCGCGGACTGTCTTACGAACACGATAATCAGTTTCGAGTTACGACTCGTGGTGTACTGTGCCGTTTTATTTTTTAAAATGTGTTTGTAACGTAATTGTAACTTTTGGTATTACAGCATGGATACTGTGAGATTGATTTATTAAAGTTTTTTTCGTGGTTAACCAATTCTGTGTTTTTCTTTCAAGATGTGTTTTTAAAACTAATCAGTGTACACGTTTTAACGAAGATTTGTGTAACGATACTTGAGATTGCTGTAAGTTGTGTCATATTTTGTAACGTTTAATTTAAATAATAGATTATGTAGTATAGCAAATAGATTTGGAATGTTTTACTTTTATAACAATGTAAGTTCACGTCAGCAAAGAAAAAACATATATTTTCGGTTACATGTGACACACATCTTACATACTTAATAATAAATTGAAATTAAATATTTTTGGAACATTTTTTTTCAAACCCTTTACAAACTTACATTTCGTGATGATCGTTATGATCTGATGATCGTTATCAACTGCACTGGATGTACATAATTATAGTAATTTTTGAATAGTGACAGCTTAGAGGTTTGAATTCTTGTCTCTATCATAATTTTAGAATCAAAGGCGTTCTTTTATTTCTTGAAAATTACTGATAATTTGGTGAGAAAATATGGTGAGGTGTCAAAGATACCTGAGTATATGAAGAAAAAGAAATCCAACTTGAGGTCAACGATTACGAACTAAACCTTTTCATTCTGAAATGCAGTGGTTTAAATTTGTTATCCCTATTGTTATATGGTTTAAAACAGATTTTTAATAAAGTAAGGTGCACAAATAACATAATGTTCACTAATATTTAGCTACATTTACTCGTAGATACTAAATATTAATAAATGAAGTATTATTATTTCAGACGAAATCGTTATTCATTCTGAAATATGACTTTTCCATTCTTTTGGTACAATGATTTTGAGAAAAGTAAAATTGTGACAGAGTTATATTTCAACAATCGTTAAAATGCGCACTGCAGTATTTCTGTACTTAATAAGCGAAAAAAATAGATTTCTATAAATAGACACTTGTTATAAGTTGAACGTTTTATTTTTGATTTCGTTATATTCTTCGTAAACATATTTTCTTCAAGCGTTCTGGTAACTTTGTAAGATTTTTCTTGGAATGGGTGTTATCTGGGAAGTATCGCAAACTTGTTTCCCGGAGAAAGGCTTTTCCTAAATCACTCGAAGTTCTCGGAATAGATTTATCCCGCGTCTTCATCACTTCAAAATGGCTTATTGAACCGCCGATATTTCGTAACATTCCCGGCGGGTTGCTATAAATGCACGTATTGCGAATTTTGTCGAGGCCTGCCCCATTTCATCCATTCTAGTTCGGCCTTATTTCGTCGATTCGTCGACTTCGGGCCGATTTGGTCGATCGACGGGACTCGCCGGAGTGTTCAGTGGTCGCTCCCTCAGGGCCGGTTACTGGAGGCCATAAATAAGTGATGAAATCCCCGCAGGGTACCTGCTCGTCTCGGCGGTTCGTTTTATTACGGTCACCGTTCACAGAACTGGATTGTCATCGAAGCAAACGAATTTTGCGAGGGAACATATTTGTCCTCCTGTCGCTTAAGGTCGAGACTGAGACGTATCGGCTAAGAGCTTTGATAGATGAACTATTTTATTGTACCTACTTTTTTGTTTGCCAAACGATAAAAAGGAGTGAATGTGGTCATAACCATATAATTTTATGTTTAGTGTTCTAATAAATTATATAATGTTATGATTCTGTAGTAAAATGAAAGTGAGTTCTATGGAAGAAATTAAAATTATTGCCATTGTAGAATGTCAATACTTATTAGATTTGGGTGACAACAGGCGTTCTCATGTTTTCCACCCGTTAAGTGTTAAATTCTGACAAACCGCTATAGTTTCGGGAAAAGTCATTATTACATGCCAATCCCAGGATTAAAGCCGCGCTCGTTCTGTTGACAGATTGAAAATGGTTCGCGAATCCAATTTAATTCCAACAAAGGTTAAGTTCCGTGAAGATAGCAATGGAATTAACTGGCATAGTATTGTAGTTCACAAACGTCGTAGCAAACCAGCTGTTTATAATTTATCTGTTGGATCCTGAGAGCTGGTTCACAGTCAATAATTCAACTATATTTGATTTTTAAGAATTATCATATTTAATTACATCGTGCCAGTGTTTGTTTTAGTTTTAAGACGACTATTTTTGTTTAAAGATTTAGCAACATTCTTCAAGGAAAATGATATCACATAACGATGATCAATTATTTAATGCATCACTAGCTTTTGTTGGATGAGAAAAAAATTCAATACAATATACTGGCAGATATTAGATCTGAGATTTTAATCAGAGGATCGTGTTCTGTCGCTCGGCTGAATCTGATTCCTATTGAATATTCGTCTGATATTTGTCCAATATCTCATATAGCCTAATTTGAAATGAGCAAAGTTGTTATATTAAAAAGTTGGAAATCTGAAAATGCACGTTTCAAAAGCATACTTTGATTGTATGTTTCAAATGTTAACATTTCATAGCGTGGTTGTGGATATATCCAATTCTTTGTATCTGATACGATTGTAATAATAACTACTACAACTTCATGAAAAGTATAAAACCTATTACAGTTTATTGAATCGTTTTCAAATCTCTTTCCATGTATAACCAGACTTTACCCTAAGGGACACAAGTAGTTTTAGCAACCCGCCGATTATTGCGTGATTTTGCGTCAAATTAACGAAGTCGGTAAAAATCGATTTCACCAGTGGTCAAAATCGGTTCGTGTAGACCGAAATAAAACATGAAAATGTATGAAGCTCAAAATCTTGAAACTTTGTTACACTCAAATTATAGACAGGGAGTTTTAGTCATTTCTATAATCAATTACGCGGACCGACTAAATCATCCATCCAGTGTCCATGCCAGCGAAAGAGTCCTAAAACAAATATAGTTTTTAACACTGCTAAAAATGATTCTAGACGTCTTCACCCCAATACTTAAATTTGTGAGAATAAAGTTTGTGAGATTTGAAGCTGAGAGAATATAAATGATTCTCATATGATAGGAATGCAGAAAACCTCATACATAAAGCACACTCGGAAAAAACACATATTATTATATTGATAATTTACTAAGTCCTTTCTCTTGCTGAGAAACGAATTCTGAACTATCTACATTTCAGAATATTTTATTTACCTTATTATTCAATGACAGTCGTTAATCCTTTAAGAGCATTAGCAATGTAATAGAGAAACATTAAATATCATTATATTCTAGCTTTAGGGTAAACGAATTTTAATTTACTAACGTTAGAATAGCATTGTTTTAGTACCGAAATTCATCTTGTTTTACTGAAGAAACATAATATATATTTTATGAAAATTTACTGAGCTTTTGATCGAAGTTCGACAACACGTGAAAGTTGAGATACAAAGGGAACGATCGCTTGTCATTATCGACGCTTATTATTATACTCGTACGCGAACCGACGCTCGCCAAGGGTTGGGACAAGAGTCGAGTGAAGAGTCGAGCACTGTTTATTGTTGAGTATTAAATAAAGACTGTGAAAGTTGTATTGCTATTTATTTCCGAGAGGTAATTACGCAATAGGTTCTGAAATAAGATCTCTATGTAGCAGAACTACAGTCACCGGATTGTGAGGCCACTTGACTGAGGCATGGAAAGTATAAAAATAATAAATCTTACCTGGTCCTAAAATTTTTAAGAGACCATCAATATCTTATAAATGCCTAAATAAAGATTATAGTGAATGCTGTTTGATTTATTACCTGAATCTTAACTCACACCTGTATTTTGAGAGTGTTGCAAATATATAAGTATGTGTGCTTTTTTGGTATTTGTCGTCAGCACCCACGACAAAAGTAAGTCCTACTATGTATGTACCTAAGTTTATTAACATAATAATCGCTATAGGTACCTATACACAAATTGTATACATATTTGTGACATCTGGCCACTGAATTAAATCGTATACATTTCCAAGAGTACCAGAACGAGTTCCAATTATAAAGACATACGTCGGTTGGTATCGAAGTGCGTGACAGTCGTCCGTCGGAGGCTCGGACGGCTGTAAGGATTTATTCCCTCTAACGAACTCATCCGGTCCAATTTACTAGGCATTTGAGATGGCAAAGGCTTTAAGCCACTGGGACAATACTGCAACGGAAGCGACAGTATGGTCACTTGGTCAGCTGTTTCAATATTTAGGTAAAATGAGACTATCTCGACCTTGAGTAAATAGTAGGTATGTGTCTTATATTTTGAGTTAACTTTGCTACTTCAGCAGTAATTGCCTTCAATAAAAGTAAACTTTAAGCGATAATAGAAATTGCGTAAACATTACACACAACAATGCGAACATGAGAAGAGGCTTTTAGAAATTCCATTTTCTAAGTTAACAAAGTTCCAAATCTTGAAATCCGTCTAAAACTTAATATTATAAACAATTTAATATTATAAATATTAAATTGTAGTAATTTAATGTTATAAATATTAAATTGTAAGGATCAAATCAAATCATGTACTATCGTGTTATTAAAATAATCTGTAAGTTTAAAGTCATTTTAACAAGTTTATTCTTTGGCTATGGCGATTGCTTGTCAAATGTTTACCACCTTCAGAAAACTAATCTGGTTTTTGTTTATACTTCTCTTTTTGTGAATGTAACAACTACTTTATACGAATTTTCATTTTACGTATAACGACGTATTATGAGCCCGTATTAGAGTTGCATTAACACACTTTATATCAGCAAACTTCAGCAATTTGCGCCTTGCAGAGCTGGTGACGGCATTGTGTTTCATACTTGATAAACTACTTGTTCGCCTTTCAGTTCGAGTTCTAGTTATCCATGCAATCGAAAGCATTCGTCCAACCTCACGGAGACAAAGCCTGGCTCAGAATAGAGCGGGGTGAACGCCCTCACCATGCAGTCGACATTTCATGTCCAACTTGCTACAAATTTGATCTTCCGGCGCGGCGTCCAACAAGCGATGTTATCTCTATACTGTATGTACTAAATAGTACTTAATAATTGTTTGATTATGATTTAGTGGGAATTGTATGAATTTAAAGAGAATGAACCCGATTTTGATAAGCTCAATAACATTTCTTACTTTACTTTTTGGACGGAGGAAACATTTTTCTAGCATTAGACGGGGATGAGTTAAAAGTGATTGATATGATTACACATACACTATGAATAAAAAAATGTTACAAAACCCTAGCTGATGAAAGACTTCTAAATCTTAATATTTCTATCAAAATCTGACAAGCTGACCCTTTACGAAGTTTATCGGTCAGACCCTGCAGGACCCAAAACTATATTTAATTTCTAGACCCAAAGTTATTTTAGTACGGTTTTTCATGAAGGCCTATTTATATCCCAACCACAACCTTTAGGCGAAAGGTTTTAGCATCCGACTTGGATGTGCCACACAATAAAACAACTGTAAGAATAATACGAGTAGGCTATCAAATTAGATAGTTATAGGTTGCATCGTTGAATCGCTTTTAGCGCATAACGAGAGCACAACGCTGACAGAAAATTTACGAGCATTCTTGTATTCATACTTCAACTGCTAACAAGAGACTTCAACTTGTACGATATTTTAATAAATACGAATTGAACATTTCCCAAATAAATAAGATTTTATCGGGATCACGTCACCGAGCGTTCAAATCCTCCATTTACAAGCTTACAAAGAGCCACTGGTTTGTGTTCTGAATAAATGAATTAGATTTATTCAAACGCTCACTTCACTCAGAGTCAATCCTCTTAAATTGGCAGATGGCGTAATAAAACGACAAAGATTCAGACGCGAAGAAACCGCGGTGAATCATGATACTGTCGCAAATGGATATGGGCCGTAACTGAGATGGTATGCGCCTACCCTTATAAATATAAGCAATAAAATTATATAATGTGAAATTCTAAACATCGCTGATATCGAGTAAATAATAAAAAAAATCGTCGCTTGTGGGAATAATTACAAACATCTGATATTTTGATCTATATCAGATATACGTATGTAATTCAATGGCTACAATATCTAGAAACACGATATTGTTTTAAATTATTCTCAAATATAAATAATATACGAATATGATTCCAATATTTTTTAGGTATTCGTTATTGTTTTAAATTTAAATAAATGCTTTTAAGAAAAAAAATAATTTTGGGGTAACTGAAAAGTGAAATACCATGATCTTTCCTCTTTACTTATAATGTCTGATAGTTGGACCTTTACTTTATCATTGATGGTTCTTTACAAAAGCGTGTCATTTAGCACGAGAGCCTAATACGGGTCACAGTAAATCGTGCGCGTCGTAAACGTGAACGGATCTGAGGGTGTTCGCGGCTCGTAACTCCTGCGCCATTACGCGAGACATCAGCGGCCGTCCCTCATCGGAGCCGGTCTAAAAAACACATAAATTGCGGGTTTAACTTGCATCTGGGTACCGGATGGAAAGCTATAAACCGGGCAGTTACTGCCTTCACTGGATAACTCGGATGAATGCGGTGCGATCGGCGATTTCATTCCGTAAAGAGAGCCTAAGAGTGTCATGCATTCTTGGTTTGTTTCTAATAAATAGTGAGCACGTGTTGAACTTTGGTAAAATCAATTATAACCGTACTTACTGTTTTGACGGTCCGCGTGGCGGGACGGTTACTATGCTGGTATACGCAATCCCGGGTGTTATTCTCAGCCAGACTGAAATCTGAATGATGAATTTAGATTTCTATACTGGGTCTGGGTGTTTGTGTATCCATGGCATCCACACAGCAGAAGAAAATCCTGGCGTGGAGTTATGAGTGTAGAAACTGTTTATTTATGTAAAAATATATAATTTTGGACCTTAAAGTAGTAACGGGTATTCTTATAAAAGAAATAACTCAATCGCTATTAATCAGACAATAGTATTACATAAGTGGATAACATGACCTCGTATTAGACAATTCTATCTCTAACTGTCTACTCGTGTCTGTTCATAAAGAAAAGCACTCTAGCCATCGCTCGGTCTATTTACCGCGGAGTTCAGTCACGGCTCATGCCGAGTAATTACACAACTCCTAAGCTAAGTGATAACTTCAGTAATACCTCCCGGGAGAAATAGTAATATAAGATCAGAGCCCTTATAGGCTAATGAAAATTGACGTTAATAGTTGTTATACGAGTTACAACGGAACATGTGCCTACACACTAATATTTTGAACTATCGAAGTTCCAACAGGCCTTAACGTTTCCTTGTAAGTTCGGGATCAGGTTTAATGACGCTTAAGTTGGTATTAGTATTTAAACAGTAATGATATCTAAACATTTGTTTATTTAATTTAATTTCCTTATATAGTGTGTTAAGGCATAATTTATACACAGCCTAACAATAAGTGATAAAAGCCTAGTCTATCAGACTTTTAATCACTTTTGGTTATTGATTATACATAAATAATACCGAATTTTGGCCATCTAATCCGAGTTGGCTCCATCTAATCTGGTAGGTATACAAAAAGCTTAAGAAAATTACTTTCACTGCGATGATATAGATGTATTCGATGTACAATATTCAAACTATAAGAGTAGCTATTACTTACGAGGCACTCTATGGCAATTTCTTTGCTGTTCGTGTCTTTTGTATGTAATTTATTATAATCGCATTTCAATCTAAGATAGAAGCGTACAAAAAGGTTATTTACGACATCTGAATCCGATAAATGTATAAATTATAGCGTTTTCAGTGAGTATTGGTTACAGTTGGCGCGCGGCCAGCGCCGGCCGAATTGGCAGCATTCCGCGATCTCCCGAATGCACCGCGCCACGTCACTGCGAGCACAATAATTTAATTGAAGTGGTCTTGCATCGATTGCTATTTAACTTTACTGCGACGAATTTGTGACGGCGCTGGAATATGCCGCGATACAGGTTACCGTGGATGAAATATCGCCCGATAAAATGAAGAGTGAAAGGTAAACAGAACTGTCGGACATAAACATGTACGGATAAGCACAGTGATTGCTGTACTTCAGTTGTGTATTAATGCTTAATGCAGTGGGACTAGAAAGCAAGAATCTTAATGGCATGGTTAAATTATCACTGCTAAATATGTATCGTAACTCTTTCTCCATAACATAGGAGTGTAACTTGAAGTCAGCTATATTTTTTTTAAAAGACTTTCGGAAGGACTCGTTCCTCGCATGCAAACCATGAATGTTATAATTATGAAGATATTTATACAGGATAATTTTATTGTCTTCTTAATTTTAGACTACCTTGAAAATGATGTTTTCAAATTAATGTTGCAAATTAAGTTACCAACAACTTTTGTTTGGTGATTTTTACTCGCTCCTCAGTTTATTGTGTACTGTGTTATTATGCTTTTACCTTTTGTTTTGCCTTAATGATAATAAATGATACGTCAGACAGCTTCATAAATATTACTTATTTATGACCCTGTTCGTAATTTCACTTCTACGACTTATCGTTACTTCGTGCAAATCTAGAAGATTTACTATTTCCAAGCCTTAAATAAATTTACCGCTATTTGCTACAACAAATTACTTTAATGAAGACATTTTGTTAAGAAAATATTAGATGCCGATTGAATCAAGATATTTCTTTGGAATATTCTAGTATCAAAATGTAATAAATATGAAAGATATTTTAAATGAGCCGAGGCTTTGATAGATTGCGGTTTTCTACGTATTTATTGCTCAAGTATCTGAACTAATCCTCGGAGCTATCGAACTGAATGTACTTAAAGTAATGACGGGTAATAACGAGCTGATCTGCTACTATTCAATATTATTCAAAAGACCGCAATTACATTCATTTTGAATTTGAGTTGAAAAGATAAACTTATAATTCCAAGCCGTTGGGAATAGTTGCTAGGTCTCAAAATGATGCTATCGGGAGTTGCGCTTTATTACATTTACTTTCTCATACTGAAAAAGTAATCTAATACTTAATGGAATATTTGATTACGATAATTTTAGCTTTGCATATTGAATATTATTTATAATTTTGAAGTAGCAAATAATGAGCTTGCAATCTTCCTGATGTTAATATGGTATAATTAGAGTCTTACTTGAGGTTCGATTGAGGACTAGTGGAAACGTTTTGGATAATTGTGACTTCGTTAACATACCTTTGTATGTCTTGTCAAAAGGTGGCGGCGAAGCAGTAGTAGTCAAACTACAAGAAGCTCTACCACATTTCAACGTACTTATTTATTATACCTACAGTCCTACATACTTAACTTCCATTGAAAAGGATTGTCACTACGTCCAAACCCACAGCGAACACAGATCAAAGGTCGTTAAGTTCCACTTGTGACGCGACAGGCGAGGCGACAGTCCGCCAGCAGCTCGGCTCATTAGCGACCGCGGAACTAATCGCACTAATGACAGCGACACTGCGGTGGCAGTTGGGAATGTTGCCACGTACTTCTGACCTAAACACCAGGATATTCTGACTCTGAAACATGGATCGGGAAGATAACTTAGGACAATGATTGAGTTGACTTTCGGTAAAAGTACAGGTATTTTATCATCAAATCATGTATATGTACGTGGTAGTTTTATAGTAATGTCATGATATGTCTGAACGGTTGTTAATTTCGCTATGTGTTAGGCACCTAATTGACAGACATCAGGCGCCTTTGGAATCCCGTAGATTCAACCAGACGAGAGGAATAAAGAGGAGATGAGGACTACTAAATTCAAAATCGTAATACACAGTAAAGTTGGTTTTACTATTTCTACTTAATAGCATCATTTGCTCTTCTGTATTGATGTTAAAAGTGTATAAGAGAAATTATTATATGAAGCATTCAAACTTAGGTCTATTAGCAATGATCTTTTATTGAATTTTATTTAAACGGTCTGCTACAGTATTTTGAATTAGCAAAGTGTCCACGGAGTGTAGTTGCCATTCATACCATGTCAATTGGCGTCCATTAAAGCGGAGTGCTAAGCGGAATGAATAGACATCGTTAATTCAAATCTCATGGGGTCACTTAACATTCTTTCTTTTCTTGGAGTTTCTGGCAGATAGAGGGCGCTGGTGGTGTTCCATATAAAGGCTCTATTTAAGTTTCCGTGAAAGCCTGCAGTAATTACAACTGGAGCGGAAAGCTACAATCATTAAAAATGTTAGCCCGCGTTTAAATTTAAATCAATGGAGCTCATTGAGAAATGAAAGCGTTTTATAATTTCAGAGCGCGGGAATGGAAGTAGGTTTATTTGCGCATTCGGCGTGTTCTTGCCTTGTGTTTGCTTTCTGGCTTACATTACATGGCTGTTTTATATGAAGTATTTTCTCAAGATGCAATCGGTATATTAAGTAGATACCTATGTATGAGTCAGACGTAACAAATTGGACTAAAATAGTTCTGCTAATAAACTACTGCCATCTATTTATTCGTACTTGACGAAGTTGATGTTTCGGAGAAATCAAATAGTACTACATCTTCATAAAAATACAGCAACGCACATTAAATTTATAGCAAGTTGGAATTCCTGTTAAACACGAACCATCTTGATTTACCAGCTAATTAGTATTCACATGCTGCAAAACAGTTTCAGATAAGCTGGATTCAAATTTCTAATAGCAGATAAATCTCCACGGACGATAGTGCGGGCGACACGTCGTTACTATACACTCGCTTTACGAAATTAATGGAAACAGTATTTCACGGCGCACGCAAAACGCCGGCCTGACCTCTGAGCGCTCAATTCGTAATTTCCAAGCTACTGTATTTTGCAGGCGATTTCCATGCTATTGAATATGTTAGAACAGCTATGGACATTTGTAACCAACTGTGTAAGTACATGTGTTTAATTACGTGAATACGATTAGATAATATATAATATGTATACGTAGAAATGAATATGTAACCTATCGGTACCTAATTACCTACAATAGAGTTGAGTCAAAAAAATCAAAATTCATTTATTTCGTCCACAAAGTACAAACGGTACAAAGTGCTGTTGCTGCGTAGCAAAGTTAAGTGCTGCTATGTTATGTTATAAGGGTGACAATACATTTAAATTTACCCCAGGAATTCCAACTTTGTTGTCAGCAACATTTTTGGTAAATCTTAAGTAGGATTCAATCTTATGTGGGTTCGATCATAGAACGCTTTGGCTGCAGTAGCCACATAACATCAAAAGGACTGCAAGCTCGTTGTACTTCTACTTATAATAAAAATGTTCAAGTTAATAAGGAACTTCTAATAATAGGTTTATATTACAATTAGTTCCAGTCCTTCATCTACTTGCGTTCCACCACACGGTGGTCAGCGGCGGGCAATGTAGCGCATGATGTAACAATAACCTCGCTACATTTCCGAGCGCCGCGCGCCGCCATCTGATAGATGGCCATTTTGTCGCAATATCCATTAACATCATATTCAATTTATCTTCGTAATATCTAAACTAACGTGTAATGAAGCGATTAAATTTAATTGAAAAAATACGTCTATATTTTTTACGTTGGATTAACAAAAACTCACATCTGTCTTAGATGCTGGAAAAAATAAAGAACTCTGGAACTCAGCAACGTACTTCAAAATATTGCCAAAATAGTTAAATTTCGATAGTCCTTTAAGTAGTTGAATATACAAGGCATGGAGGACGGGTATTCAGATACGTTGCTCTAAAAATAACTTAGGGTCGTGAAAAACATAAATAGAACTGAGAGTTTTATCATCAAGTTTTCCAATGACCAGAGAGGGATGCCTTTACCCGTCACCCTTCTGTAGTCACTCTTTTACCATCGCCTGCCATCCGTCACCCGTTTATCACTTTGTCTTAATAAATAACGAAACCAAAGGCCTTCGGCTATCGAGCATGACGGCTAAGGAGCCATCCATTACCGCGGAAAGGGGTAGTGACGTGATGCTGTACAGAGAATGAATCTGTGTATTAGGTATATAAATTTAATATACTTCTTGTAACGCGGAATAAACTACTGTAATTTAATATTTTTAATGCCATATTTAATTTATGAAACGAGGTGCAAGTTATAGTAGAGTTTTATCAGCGTTCACTTCCTTAATCGAAGGAAATTTAGTCATAACTAATGTAAATTACTGTTACATTGTCAAATTAAAAATACCTAATATGATTATTTATTAATTATCATATACTTACAATATAGATTCAATAAATGCTTACCAGTGTTTCGCAAAGGGGCCCCTGACATCGTCACCCCTCTCTCGTCACCCGTCGCCCGTCACTCGTCACCCGCCCGTCACCCGTCACGCCGTCTTTATTGAAAGTCTCTGGTCGTGGAGTGGCTATCGAGTAGCGGCGAGCCAGCAGCCATCCATCAGCGGCAGTGACGGGGCGACGCACAAAGGAATACGCTGTATTGAGTAAATTACTTTTGTCTATATAAATAAATAAAATAGGAGTCTGTTACGTTCGTCACTGTAATTATTTAAGTTTTTATTAAGTAATATTTCAATTGAATTTAAAAAAAAATACATATGACTTTGAGTTATTGTTTCTAGTTCTTCTTCACGGCGATTTGTAATAGCACAAATTGTTTCTATGCTTGAGGACTACGATAAAGCGCCTCGTATACGTTTATATCCCAGGCGAATGTCAAAGATTTATACTATTTAATTCGGTTGAAAAAAAGTAAAATTATATTTTAAGGTATGCAGGTGTTCCATTTATATGTAATAGATAATGGATGGGTACGATCATGGAGCGAGCAACTGATGGGGGAGGGGAGAGTAACGCAGCCTAATGCAGTTGATACATTATTACTGCGGAAAGCGTCCATTAGCGAGTTCCAACGCCAATTTAAATTATTTCCGCGCAGGTCTGAGCTCTGGGGCTGTAATGCTATAAATGTAATAGTATATAGGCACCTGTATGTAGTATACTGCAACTGTCCTTAAAAATGTATCCTCTGTATCCAAGCACATTTTTACATCCAGTCACAAACGTTAGGTACAAATTTTGTAATTTTTGATTTATACATTACAAAATATTCTCTTACTTATTTGTATAACGTTTACCATATGAGCGATTAAAAAACTATATGGGTCATTTTTTCTTTGAAAATATTAACGGTAAACATAAACGTGCTTGCCGTGGCACATAATTTAAATAGCAATTACAGTTTATCTACATTCCCTGCACCATATTATTCATTACAATTCATTCGTGTTAAACATGGAATCCAGCGTCTTCAATAATGCTCTCCGGGCGCTGGGCGTCTCAGTTATCAGGCAGCGGAACGATGCAAATGTCGGAGTTGCTACAATGGCTGGCAGCTGTATTCAAATTCTATTACATTACCTACAAACCAAGCTAAGTTCACCGCCGTAATAACATAGACATTATGGAAATTTGATAAGTTCTGTCTTCGACTCGTCTGACTTCACCTTTGGGTCAAAGAGAATTGTCGTGCAGAAGGAAATAGTTATTCGGTTACAATGTTACTCGGAAATTTACTTTTGAGCTATCAAATACGTGACTTTAACTCCAATGGGCATTAAATTTTGCTAATGAATATGCAGTGTGGATTGCAATCTTAGAGATCTTGCTGTAAATTATGAAGTAGGTCGAAAAAATCGCTGCCTGTGGGGCAATAAAACAAGCGAATAAAACACCGCCTGTTACTGTATGACGTGGGCTTTGCGGTAGAAACTTTGCGCCAATGTTTAACATTATTTTGTCGAAATCTACGAGTACATCTGTTACCTTATGAGGTTAAAATATGATTTAGCGCAGATACAATAAAATTAAGTCATTGATAAACGACGCAACGGAAGCTTCTGTCTCCAGTACACTGACGTTTTATGGCCACGAGGGTGCTGTAATACTAGAATGTAGTGTAATGTAATACTTTGTCAGTTTATTATTACGTTACAATCATATACTAACTAAGTATTATAATAAAAATACTTCTATTAATAGAGTGGGTATACCCAAATTGTAATAGTATTAGGTGTTACAAATCAAATTCCAAATAAAATGGAAGTAAATTCACCGTGAAACTTGATTCAACTTTAAGAAGTTATATTTGCCTTTTGGGGTCGTTGCGTGGTTGTCTAAGAAAATATAAAGAACAAAGTTTAAATTAATTCACCGCTATATAAGTCAGGGAAATACAAAGGTTCCGTCCAGCTTAGCCGGCGTTACTCTAGAACAGAATAAATAGATAGCATTCAAGAGGTGCCCAGAGCGCGCCATTAGCATACAGTTATTTTACGGGAATAAAATCTATCTGGCTTTCATTTCTCATTTTTATTTCTGCGGATGGTCTTACAAACTTCTT